>JASGXE010020477.1:0-29798 GCA_030068105.1 Sinentomon sp. SZTP_YWyxl
GTTATGCTAATTCTTTCTTCCCTGCAACTATTTTGAAGTGGAACAGCCTTCCCCGTAATTCTCCACTCCTCCGCTCGGGTCTCCCGCACCAACCCAATTGTGTTAAACTGATTTTTTTACCATTTCACTGGTTTTTTACTTGTTTTGACTGCAATTGACTTTTCTATTCTTTTGTAAATGTCTTGTTCTTGCTTGCAGTGCCGATCGTGCCACTGCACTTTTTGTCTTAAATTAAATTAAATTAAATTAAATGAATATCTGCCATGGGCGAAATAAGAGTGGTCTGAAAACACAAATTAATTTCTTGGGCGAAACAGGAATGTGCGAAAATGAAATGGTCGAAAGCGGAGGATACCTTGTCGCCGGTACCGTTTCCTGGTCCAAATCCTGGTAGGAATGCCAACGTGACTCCAGCAGGCATGTTGTACAGCAGTGAATTTCTGGTAAAAAAATGAGGAGTTGGGAATTGTCCTACACATATACAATACAATATACGCGAATATATACAGTGGATAAACTTGTGAAAAAAATCCAAAACATTGGCGACGACTATTCATCTGAAACATCAACAATTCTCCTTGGATTTTGTTTCAGCCTGTCTTAAGACCTAAGCATTGCTTCCATGGGTCTCGTTATGTTATTAATTTTATCTCTGGATATTTCATCAAAATTCACAAAAGAAAGAGCGAAAATGCAATATCAATTTTTCGCTAATGCAAAAGACAGTTTCAATTACTGCAAATTAATTCTGCAAAAGAGCATCTGCTGCTGCTTTTTTCGCATGAGCAATAATGCCGGAGATATTTTCCTATTTCTTCTTCCGGCCTTGACTTGTTAGACAAACGAAAGAAGATGCTTTCCATGTAATCAGGATGTTTTGCTCGGAATAATGTGTCCTAAAAGTTCTAAAAGTGCTGGGTGAACAAAAGAGTTAACATTTGGAGAAGCACCAAAGTGGATCGGATACTTCTGAACCGGATCAAAAACGAAAAGCCTTACCAATTTCCGACTAAAGTCGTGCCGAATTGCTGTGCCGACATCCTAATTAAATTTGACCGGTCTGTTCATTGTACAGCATGTTGCAAAAAACCTGTTGCATATACAGGGGGAATGGGAGATGATGATTTCCATTTGCAAAATACTTGTTACACCAATGGAGACGTAATGGAAAAAGGTGATTTCCTTTTGCAAAATACTTGTGACACATATTGGCTTAGATGGGACAATAAACCAACCAAGAATCATTATGTGATAGACGTGATAATGACAGCATAATGATTCTTGTTGGTTTTATTGTCCCATCTAAGCCAATATGTGTTACAAGTATTTTGCAAAAGGAAATCACCTTCTTCCATTACGTCTCCATATGTGTAACAAGTATTTTGCAAATGGAAATCATCTCCCATTCACCCTGTATATGTAACAGGTTTTTTGCAACGTACTCGAGAACCCACAGATACAAACACTGGCTGCTGCATGGCTGGAGCACGCAGAATTGAGTCCAGAGCCACCTGCAGGTCGCCACCCTCCATGGCGAGAAATTTGTGCGGCCAACAGAATGTGTGCGGTGATCAGATGCAAGTGATCATCAGGTGATCGGGTGATTACACGTATGCAAAGAGAAAATCTGTCAACGTGAAGGGAGTTTTTCAGATAGACTTTTCCTGTAAAGTTTTAACATGTAATGACGACATGTAGGCTATACGAGTTACAGTTATGCAAAACATGTAACAACAATGAAAAATACCACATCGGCGACAATAACGAATTCTGGACCTATGAGTTTTAAAATAAACTTTATCGGCCCAAAAATAACCGCACAACGTTTTCGATGTACCGTCTGTTCCAGATTTGACAAACTTGTAATTTTAAGGCATCTAAATATGCACTTCAAACTCATTCGGTTCCAGATGTATGTTGTGTTTATGCCTTCTGAGGCGCTTTACATTTTTTGAGATTTTTCAACCGATACAGAGGAATACAGATTGTCCCTTGATTCCAGTTTTACATAGAATTTTACAACGAGAAAAACTTTCATTTCTATTCCGCATATACATATTCATTGAAGAATCTCTGCTAAGCAATTCGAGAATCAAACAAAAAGCCTATTGTTGAATTGTTGCATTGTTGCGGACAATGGCGAAGCTCCCCGCGTAAAAGGCCATGCAAAATAGAATCAGGGGCTGAACCGTATCGAGAAGGTTATTTTTGATGCAGAAAATGTCAAAACCGTCAAGATTGTTTCTGTGTTCATCATTTAGCTTTTCTTAAAAAGACAAGAATAATTTATCATTTACATCGCCTCCCAAACTTACGAGTTGGTACTTATTTCCCTCTTCGTAAAACAAGGGCTTAATTTATTAGCCTTCAGGCGAATTCTCAGTGATCCTGGATTCCTTCTCGTCATATTATTTCCCCTTTTTCTTTTTTCTTTTTTTTCATTTTGCTCCGTTGCGATAGAATTCAATTTTAGCAAGAGAACAGCCTGGAGAGGAACCGAAATGTGTGTCCTTTACGGATTCACTGAGTGTTCCAAAAATAATCAAATCGGGTAAAACCCATAATCTGTTTGAGACGAAAGAAAATCCGTACAGATTAGCACATTGCCACTTTGCATTCAGATGCCGTTTCATATGTGTTTGCACTGCGCAAATGCAGAATAAACCATTCTCAGCCATCGAAAGCCACGCCAGATTGGACAGATTTTTGCATGAGACTTTTTAGATCGTCTGTCCAAAACAGATTGGCACTGGAAGCAACGGGCAAAGGAGAACATGGCTGTGTTGACCATTGCCCATTGTTGCATGTGGCAATCTGTTTTGGACAGACGATCTAAAAAATCTGATGCAAAAATCTAACCATTCTGACGAGGCTGAATACATTTCTGATTCCATGCAATGGTACTTTTCTGCCAGCCAGTACCTCACTTTGCGCATAACCCTGCGGCAAAACATGGCTGTTCTTTACCCGCGCAGGCTAGGCCCACTTTAGAACAAGAAATTCCCTTCTCTATTGAATTTCTGCCCGATCTTTGTTGCTACTTGCGGTCAGTTTAGCGTGCAAAATTCCTGCAGACCATCCGCCTACATTCCATTTTGGAATTTTCCGCAAATCTGCTTGCTCTGTTTTTTGCAGACCACGTTTTAGAGAAAAAAGGGGATAAAATGCTTTTGGCATATTTTCACTCTACACTGACAAAAATCCTCTCTTCAAAACAGTAAAATTTTGTCGCACAAATCTCAATTAAAATCATTTCTTCCTTGGAAGTTTCAGTTTGTAAATGTAAAAGGCTTTTCACCAACAATGATTTTCGAATGCGATTTTGGTACAAACTCAAATCATTAAGTAGATGAAATTTCTAGGGCACTAGATTATGGTAGTCAGGTCGATGCCATTTTTCTAGACTTTTCCAAAGCTTTTGACCTGGTCCCTCACAATAGATTGCTCATGAAACTTGCGTGCATTGGACTTCCCAGTACACTGATTCAAGTAATAGCATCATTTCTTAGTGGGCGGTATCAACATGTCTTGGTTGATGGTGTAGTATCCTAGGCTCAAGCTGTGAGATCCGGCGTCCCCCAAGGTAGTGTTATTGGACCACTCTTATTTCTGCTTTATATAAATGACTTGCCTGACACTTTAACATCTGGAGTGAGGCTTTTTGCTGATGACGTTGTGTTATACAGGAGGATTTCGACCTGTGCTGATTCGGACCTTCTTCGTCTTGATCTCAACCAGGTCTCTGATTGGTGTGCCCGATGGGGGATGCGGCTGAACCTTGGGAAGTGCAAATGGATGTGCTTTTCACGCCAAGCCCAAACGACTCACATCTTTCATGTTCGCACATATTCACTTAATTCTCACGTCATTGAACAAGTTAAAGTTTTCAAGTATCTAGGGGTAAATCTTAGCTGCGATCTGAGTTGGTCTTCCCACATTGAATACGTTGTTGGCAAAGCAAATCGAGTGTTAGGCCTTATGAAAAGGAATTTACGAAATTCGTCAGGCAGGACTAATCAAAAAGCTTATGTATCTTTAGTGTTGCCTATACTTGAATACGCTTGTTCCGCCTGGGATCCCTTCCTGGCTTCTGATATTCATGCGCTTGAATGTGTTCAGAGGCGTGCTGCCAGATTTATAACGGGGGTTTTTGACCGCCATACAAGTGTTAGTGCCATGCTTCATGATATGGCACTTGAACCGTTGGCGGTTAGGAGACAGAGTCGTCGCTTGAACTCTCTCTTTAGCCTACTGAGCTACAAAAATGCCGTTTTAATCCCACCTTGTTATGCTGTTAAGTCCACTCAGCGCCGCACTGATAACGGTTTCGCAATGACTTATCCGGTTCCCCGGCGTAATATCCTCTTGCATTCCTTTTTTCCTCGAACTATCAGGGATTGGAAGGTACCTTCACCCTTCTTCATCCCTCCTGACCCAACTTGGCACTGTCAGAGCTTCCGTTCAGCCACCTCTCCCTTCGGGTTCATGATTATTCATTTTTATTGTTTTTTTAACTTCGTTCTGTTCTTTGCTTGTTTTTTTTAAACATTCTTGACTGTGGCTGGTGGCTGTAGAGTTGTGTTGCCTTTTGTTGTGTGTTCACTGGAGGTTTCTCCCTGCCCTCAACTCCTTACGGGCAGTATTGTCTCTTAAATTAAATTAAATTAAATTAAAATTAAATTAAATTAAAATTAAATTAAAAATTAATGTACAGGCATCTATTTGGTATGCTTTGCTTCCAACGCGCCTCCTGATCCCCTTCAAGCACATACATATGCATGTATCATGTCATGAATGTGATACATGTATATTTGCATACATGACATAAATGAAAACATGTATTTCTTGATTGTTTTTAGTTCTATTCTCCGATGAATTTTCGCAGGAATATAAGTTCAGGCGAAACAATTATATCCTACAGTCGGAATCATTCACGTGAGACTCATGGTCACTCCCGCCTTTAAAGCAGAGGTCATGGCGTGCATTAATGGCGTTCCAATATCACTGAAGCATGAAGCACACAGCTCAACCGTAAACAAGAACTTGAAAGCGTCTAAGTGCCTCTGTCCTTTGATAGAATCGAAGAGAAGATCTATGATCCCAAGCGTCCCTTTCCCGTATTCCTTATTCCTGCAGGGTATCCGTGAACATTCCATGCTCCCATACAGGTCAATCATCGGCCTTAAGCAAGGAAGGTACCTTAATGAACCAGGGTCTTTTCCATGAAAAACGTTTTGCTCGACTGCTCTGGCTATACGCTCCAATATGTTCTAAAAAGAGGGTGCGCTAATTAATGTGGTCTGTGGTGACGCTGTGTTTGACTGCTCGCATTGCGAAACGAAACACATGCCTACCTTCTTGTGTCGTATGCTGCGGCTGTAAGAAACAATCGAATTAAGAAACGTCACCCTGAAAATGGTGTTATCAGACGTCTGCTCGTCATTTGAATTCACATTTATGTTTAAAGTTTAGTCTCTTTGTGATATCAACAATGATTTTTTATTTTGAAAATATCTTTACTCGAATGCCCATTGAAGGTGTTACATGGAACCATCCTGATGGCACCTTTCACTTCACGCGGGAAAACGTTTTCGTACACACTGCCCCCGATAGAATTACAAATGTCTTGTGTTCATGTGTAAACAGAAGACAAGAAATTGAGTCACAGAGTCTACGAAATGTCTTCGAACATTTGAGAAATTTTGAAGGTCTATAGCTAATAAGCGGGCCATCTAATTTCAACGGCGTGATGCAACTTCACACACACACGCACACCTTACAAGAGAGGCATGCTTTAGAGTTAAAACTTCGCTCCCATGTTCGGAACTTTTTGACAAGGAGCGTTTAGACGCCTATCAAAAGTCTTCGAAGATGGGAGTTCACAATCAACTCAGGCGCAATTAAGAATCAATGGAAGCATGCGCCGCAAAACATCATGATACTCGTGTGAGGCGTAAAGTTGCACCAAGGCCTGTTGAAATTAGATGGCCCCCTGAAATAACAATTCCTTCAAAATATCGCCAATGTTTGAGAACTTTTGATAAGCTACGTATACGTGTAAAGGCGATAATTATTTGCATGGGAATGTAAGGGGATCATTGAATGAATTCCAAATTGCGCCAAGCTCCGAAAAAGATTAATGACATCCGTTCAAGCGTAAAATTTGAGGACCTCTGGACTTTGTCCTGCGTTTGAAGACTTATTGTGAGCAGTGTATATGACCGTTATTCAGCATGAGAATTTGCTGGTCGCTGCGAAAGACGCCACGTAAAAAGGGAATATTTCCTACATACTCTACAGTCGGGTCTAAAAATGTGGAAATTTTTGTGGACAACGCTTATTTGGGAAAATGTTATCAAAAATCTGTCCAATCGTTTTGAAAACCGTTGCTCAAATGTGGGACTATAAATGCGTCCTGATTGCTGTATGGGGCAACGCTACATTTTTTACTATATCGGGCATAAATCGGCCACATTATTTAGTTCACCGCATAAAATTTTCTTCGTTATAAATAAAATTGCATTCAAGCGATTTATTTTGAAAGAAAGATCGAAGGAGGCTCTCTTTCTCTGCATCACTTCTCTCGGGGCAGCCCAAAAACAGTGAGCAATGCGTGCGTCTGCCATCCTGCTGGTCTTAAAATGATCGCATCCATCTTCATAACATGTCAAAATTAACAGTAGCAAGTCTCAGCAGGCCACAGCTCAGCGTCCCAACATCCCACAGCTCATCGTCTCAGCTGCAATTCCTTTCAAATTCTGCTGCGCTATCGTCCTGTGCCGACCACAAACTCTCTGTCATTTCTATGGCGTGTTACTGCTATACTGAACTGATTGGACGACCCATTGAAAAAAATGAATTTCCGGCGAAACGGAGTTGGTACAAAATTCTTTTGCAGCAGTACTTAGGCCGGAGAGATCTCCGATGCTTTTTTTAAAACCACCGGTGAAAGTTGCGGATAACCACGTTTTCGGGGGGAAGGGATCGATAATTTTTCCGCTCCAATTTCTAAAACTAATGTGGCTTTCAATTCCTATTTTCCGAAAACTATCAGAGAATGGAATAGTCTTCCTTCCAGTTCATCGTACATTTGCCGCGCACGCAAGTCCCTAGGCGTCACAACCCACCCATGACCTTTCGTTTCGTATGATTGATCAGTTTGTTGCATTTGATGATGGTTTTTTCTTTCTGAATTTTTCTCACGCAATTGACGTTTGTGCTCGTAGATAAGTTTTCCTTTCCCTGCATTGAGCTTGTGTTTGTCCTTCCTGTCGCCATTTCATTTGCGGCAGTATTTGTCTTTAATAATAAATAATAAAATAATAATATCCTCTACTATCTCCGGTGGTTTTGAAACAAGCAACAGAGATCTCTCCGGCCTTAGTGGTACAAAATTAGAAGAAAATTCCTGTCCAGTCCGATTTACTATTGAGAAAAATTAAATTCCTGTCCGATTTATAGGTACGTTGACCGAGCACTTGAAACGTGACGTCAAACTTGACGTCAAGTTGGCGGATCTCTCGAAAATGTGAATTTTCTGCGAAACGGAGCTGGTACAAAATTGTTTTCCTATGGTATTTCGCGGTGCATCATTCGTACAAAATTTCTGCACAGTCCAATTTCAAGTGCAGATGACGTCGTTGGAGTACTGGAACGGATAATGGTCGGGTAACTCGACGTCAAGTCTACCGACGTGTTGCAAATATGCATGGACTGACTGACTCCGTTCCCTGCGAAACGAAGTCAGTACAAGATCCTTTTCCGATGGCACTTAGCGGTACAAGAATTGCATAATATTCCTGTGCAATTTTCGCTGTTGATCATTTTGATCGGGGAACTTGGCAAACGTCAAAATTCAGTCAAAATGCAAACGTGAATTAAACATATGAATGAATAAAGGAATTGATGATCGATCGCATTCTTCGACTTTCCGCGTCATTAATAGACTTCGCATCAACAGAAAACCTCACAATGAAAACATCGCAGACAAATATAAGAAACATCACAATTAAAAATCGCAGATATACCAGATAATATCACAATGAAAACATCGCAGATAAATAAAAGAAACATCACAATGGAAATATCGCAGATAAATAGGTACCAGAAAATATCACAATGAAAACATCACAGACAAATATAAGATACATCACAATGAAAATATCTCAGATAAATACCAGAAAATATCACAATGAAAACATCGCAGATAAATAAAAGAAACATCACAATGGAAATATCGCAGATAAATAGGTACCAGAAAATATCACAATGAAAACATCACAGACAAATATAAGAAACATCACAATGAAAATATCTCAGATAAATACCAGAAAATATCACAATGAAAACATCGCGGACAAATATAAGAAACATCACAATTAAAAAATCGCAGATAAATACCAGAAAGTATCACAATGAAAACATCACAGACAAATATAAGAAACATCACACTGAAAATATCGCAGATAAATAGGTACCAGAAAATATCACAATGAAAACATCACAGACAAATATAAGAAACATCACAATGAAAATATCTCAGATAAATATCAGAAAATATCACAATGAAAACATCGCGGACAAATATAAGAAACATCACAATTAAAAAATCGCAGATAAATACGAATACCAGAAAGTATCACAATGAAAACATCACAATGAAAATTCCCAGATAAATAGGTACCAGAAAATATCACAATGAAAACATCAGAGACAAATATAAGAAACATCACAATGAAAATATCTCAGATAAATACCAGAAAATATCACAATGAAAACATCGCGGACAAATATAAGAAACATCACAATGAAAATTCGCAGATAAATACCAGAAAATATCACAATGAAAACATCGCAGACAAATATCGGAAAATATCATAATGAGAACATCGCAGACAAATATTGAAAATATTACAATGAAAATATCGGAGACAAATACCAGAAAATATCACAATGAAAATCAAAACTGGAAGACAATATCAGAAGAGCCGGCGCACGGCACTTTTCAGCACAGGCCACAGCAGGCAGTGGACAACATCGGGAACGGCACATTAACAGATGCACAATCCATCCTTCGGTAGCCGGTGTTCAGAAATACGGAACCAATTTCTAGTTTAGGAGAAAAGTGCCTAGAGAATTTCCATTTTGTTTTGAAATTGACTGAACGCCCTAATAGGTTTCCATTTCGGTCGAGTTTTCGAGATACCAGCACCTGGTGCCGATTTTCGAAATTTTGAAGCCGAAATCACAAGGAACAAGCTTTGTTAGCATGAACTCAAAATTCGCGATGAATTTCATCACGCTCAATTTTGCTGAGCGATGAAAGAGAATATACGCCTCTGATTTTTTATTCATGTAAGACCTTATTCATGCCGTATCACTTCTATAACTTCAGCTTTTCAAAATTGTTGGGGAGTCAACTTTCCTGATGTCGATCACGAAGGCTGCCTTGCCAACAATTTGAACAGCTGTCGTGTTTTTTATCAATTTGACAAATTCAGCTCGAAATTTCCAATCGCAGTTATTGTTATCGCAAACGCAATTCTGCACTTTTTTCACGAGCTCATTTTCATGGCATTTTGCTGCATATGCATATCTGCTTTTCGATCAATGGCTGCAGGACTTTTTGCTATTGAAATGGTTGTTGCGGCCTGGACGGCACTATCACTGCTGCAGTCCCGCTTATTTCGTTCAATATCCGTTGCTGAGTTGACTTCTCATGCGCCAAACGCTCCTGCTTGCAAAATTCCTAAACCTTCCACCGAGGCGGTCTTTTCTGCTCCCCAACACGACTCAGCAGATTTTTCGCTGGCCCTTCTCAACTGCAGGTCAATAGTTTGCCTGGAAAAACGTGTTGAGCTTCTGGAGTTTATCCAGCAATATTCCACTGCCATCTTGTTCTTGACGGAGACGTGGTTGTCCGATTCAATTCTGAGTGAGGAGGTTGTCCCTCAAGGCTTCCAAAACTTTCGCAAGGACAGACAAGGCACTCGCCGCGGTGGAGGTGTTCTCACGGCCATCCGCAATGATGTGGCTTGTCGCCCAGCTGCTTCTGGTTTGCCTGACATCAGCCCACTTGAAATTGTTTGGTGTTCCGTTAGGTTTCCCGGAGAACGGGGTGAATTCTATTTGTCCACTGTTTATCTCCCACCAAATCTAAATGAAAATGATCAAATTCTAATTGACTTTTATACTTCTGTGCAGTTTCACCACAACATGTCTCACAAGGTCCTTATTTGTGGCGATTTGAACTGCCCTGCTCTATTTTCTCCGTGTGCTGAAAATTCCCGTTCAAATGGGAATGACAAAGCTGTCCAAGCAATAATTGAAACATTCAGTTTTAGGCAGCTTGTCACCTCTCCCACTAGAATTACTGCAAGCTGCACTAACATCCTTGATCTCGTTCTGTCAAACTTTGATTACCCATCCCCAGTTATAACTGTAGTTCCAGGTTTGTCTGACCATGACGCAGTTCTTCTGAAGTTTAGATTGGCAAGTAGTTGTGCTGCTAACACACCAAAATCAAACGTGTCCACTTTTCCCGATTACTCAAAAGGAAATTGGGATCAATTAAATGCATCACTGCTTCACAATCCGCTATTTACCGAATCTGGCATGAAAAACAGGTCAGTTAACGAGGTCTGGGGAACGATCAAGTATACGTTACTGGACTGCCTGAATAGGATCCCTGTGGTCAGGAAGCGTGTCTCCAAACAATTCCCTTGGGTTAACCACAGGCTTAGCGTTCTTTTTAGGAAAAAACGTCGCGCCCATGCTAAAATGAAGCGCAGTGGTTTGCCACTTGATCAGCAGGCTTACGAAAAGATCAAGCAAAACTGCGCCAGTCTAAACTCTTCCCTTTTCGAAAACTTCATATCCAATGCAATGAATAGTGATTTTGGTAAAAAATTTTGGGCGTGTATTAGGTCTTTGAAAAAGAATGCCTCCATTTCTTCCCTTACCGATTCGAGTGGCGAAACCCATGTGACTCCCATTTCCATTGCAACCGCGCTGAACTCCTACTTTTCCAATGTGTTTTCGAATTTATCTGACGTTTCGAGTTCAGACATTGGCCCGACGAACACAGATAACTCTCCCGTTCTCTCAAGTACCTCCTCAACTCCAGCAAGCGCTCATGCCCCTACTGTTCCGTCCACGCGAGCACTTGTGAGTTCCTTCGGTGTATTCAAGTTGCTTCGATCCATCAAACCCAAAAAATCTGCAGGCCCCGATGGAATCCCCGGCAGGCTTCTCAAAGAACTCGCACCCTCCCTCTCTGTGGCTCTGGCAGCGTTTTTCAATCTGATATTTTTGACTGGGGATATCCCTGATGACTGGAAGCGTGCATTAATAATCCCCATTCCAAAAAAAGGATCTAACCTCCTCAAACCGGAGGGGTACCGACCAATTTCCCTCACCTGCGTCTGCTCGAAGATATTCGAGCGCATACTTTGCGGAATGGTGTGGAATCACCTTCTAGAAATAAAATACCTTCACCCCAATCAGTTTGGATTCTCTAAAAACCGTTCATGCGAATCTCAACTTATTCTTTTCGTGGATGATATCGCCAAATCCCTTGACGTAGGAGTTTCAGTGCACACTGTTTTCCTTGACCTCAAAAAAGCTTTTGACCTTGTTCCTCATAGCAAACTTGTCAGCAAACTGCTTTCTCTCAGTCTCCCTCCTGATATTGTGCGTGTTTTCAATTCATTCCTGACGGGCAGATCACAGCAAGTCCTTGTCGGCAGTTCCTTATCCCCAGTTGCGATGGTAACTTCCGGGGTACCACAAGGTAGCGTTGTTGGCCCATTACTATTTTTAATCTATATAAACGACATCACTGTCGGTGTCACTTCGCAAATTAGGCTTTTTGCTGACGATATCGCCTTGTACAGACCGATTCAGTCAGCCACTGATAGTGCCGCCCTCGCTACTGACCTTAAATCTGTTAGTAACTGGTGCGAGAGGTGGGGTATGCAAATTAATACTGGTAAATCCAAATCAATGCTTTTTTCATCCAGCAAAATTAACACAACCAGAAGTTATAGTATAAATTCAGAGCATCTGGAGTCTGTGTCCAGTTTCAAATATCTCGGGGTGGTGTTTAGTTCAAACCTCAGTTGGAACGCCCATATCCAGGCAGTGTGTAAAAAAGCTTCCTCTGCAATGGGGTGCATTTATCGCAATCTTCGTCATGCCCCTGTGGAAGTCAAAAAACGAGCCTACATCACACTCGTCCGACCCATTCTTGAGTATGCTTGCGGGGTTTGGGATTCCACCAAAGTTTCCGATGTTCAGGCCGTGGAAGCTGTACAGCGGCGAGCTGCCCGGGTTATATCTGGAAAATTTGATAGATTTGTTAGTGTGTCTGCCCTTCTTCGGGACTTGGACCTGCCTACTCTGGCAAGTAGACGCCGAATGCGTCGCCATCAAATTCTTAAGGATTTTCTAACTGGTCAAATTGATGCTCCTCTGCCGCCCAATTATGCCTTAAAACCTGTTCAGCGCCGAACGGACAATGGGTTGAGCCTGACACCGCCATTTTGTAAAAAGTTAGTTTTTGCGAATTCTTTTCCCCCCCTGACTATCGCAGCTTGGAACAGTCTTCCATCGAGTTCTCCCTTTATTCAAGAAACCCGTCCTCTTCTGTCCTCTCGCACCAGTCAATGACCTTTTTTGTGAATTTGGTCATGACTACATGATCGTTTCTTTTTTAATTGATTTGACCTTTGTTTTTAACTTGTCCTGACTATGCGTAAGCGTACTTATAGCGCCAATTCATTGCCGCTATTTTTGTCAATAATAATAATAATAAATATGACGGCAAGAATTCGAGTATATGTGTGCTTCCAATTATTGTCAGGCAGAGACCTATACGCTCTGGTCTATTGTAATGCAATTGACAAAAGTTGAGGGCCAATTTGAATCCAGTGCCTATACTTTGACCTCTGGATAAATGAGTTTGAGGAAACAATCATAAAATGAAAAATGCTCACAGTCATGATAAAAAATAATCATAAAATAAAATTAAACTTTTAATCATGTTAGTTACACTGTATGACTCGGCGTTAAAATTCCCCGCACAATTAGAGAAATTCCTTAATTGCCGTGATGTTACCTTCTGATGCATCTGAAGTATGAGAAAAGTGTTGAACTTTTGTGTAGATATACTTGTTGCCGAAAGGAAAAACTATGCTCATAGAAATTAAAATTTCGCGCTGCATTTTTAGAATTAAGCATGAGAAGCATTCCGTTGTGCCGTCAATCAAACAAAATGGAATGCGGTGAAAAGCATTTGAAAACTTTGACATCTGCGTCGCATTGGAATAAGTGTCTGTTAAAAACAAAAATTGGCTTGACAACCGGCTTCTTTTACTCAAAAGAACGTCCCCGCATATGTATATGCAGCATATCTTCTTCTTCCCTCCCGGGCGCTTCTGTTCCAATGGCTGAAGAAGGCAAAGAAAGACGACCATAAATATTGAAATTTGTTTTACACTTATCTATAGGCTATATTAGTAGACCTGGCCTATATGGCCTTCCGCAGCGCTATTAGAATTCATTGCATGCACCCATGCAACTTAAGCAAAGTGCTCACTTCAGGGAAATGAAATTTGCCTCGGCAGGTCGCGCCGTTATCGTAGAGCTAATAAAAATAACACAATAACCTTTTATCAATTTTCGCTAAACGACATTTTACACAATAACCTCTCCGAACTTTGATGCATTCAATGCCGGATTTAGGGAATGTGGGGCCGTGGACCCAGTTAATTTTGGGCCCTCGAACTCCTCCCTGGAACGGAGGCGTCGTTTTATGTTTTGGTAGGGGACATTTTGCAATGGAGGGTCTGGGTATAACCCAGTCGGAAGCCCCCAGTAACTGGGGGTATGAGGGCAGAGACCATTCAGAAGCGGAAGAGATTAAGAAGTTTTTTACTCATTTTGGGTGCTATTTTCGTGTTCAGGAGGCCAATTTTCCCATCTGGGCGAGTCAAAAGCACATGCCAACTGAAAGGATTTTGAAGGAGACGAAAAAAACTGAAATTAAAAAACAGTTATGAAGTCCGCCTGTCGGGACCCTCATTGGTCGGGGCCCCGCCTGGACACGGGTCCAGTAGTGGCATTCCGGCACTGGGCGCATCCGCCGTTTTTGCATGCCGCTCCATACCTACCTATTCCTATGGCTAATAGCCATCAGCCATGGCAAAAGCGTCGACATATTCTGCAAATATTCTCAAAGATGGCTTCGGAGTGATAGGAATGTCACGATATTGCGAAATCGATCTTCCTTCTCCGCCAGAATTCCATCGGTTGTCACAAAGCCCTCTTTTCGCAATTTACTCCTTAAGCCCAGTTTCAACGGACAGAGAATTTTACTCCACAACCATAGGTCTATAGTGGTGACGGAATTTATGTACATACTCATACATGTAAAAAATAAAGACTTTAGACTTTAGCAAAAAATTCTGCTGCATAAATTAAAGATGATCTTTTTATTAACCGAGGTCGAAATCTGACAGCTCCAGAAATCTCTGTTAAAATCTGGCGCTTTAATTCCCACCGCCTGCACAAGAGAAAAAAGAATGAAACGTTTTGGAGGCAACAGTTGAATAGGAAAACACATGCATGTGTACATTAATTCCGCCGCTACTATACATTTCACGCACGTCACAAGCAGAATATTTGGTTCCAAAAACAGAGCTGTGAATTTGATTTTCCCACATGCCTTCTATGAATGACGTCCGAACGGTGCACGTCTGAAGAAGGTATTTTTTAAATTGGCCAGTTCTGTTGATTGGCACACATTTCTCTCCAAAAAAGAGACAAGGAAACATGTTTCCTCAATTGTTTCCGATTCGCAGCATCGGCGCTTATCAGAAACCATCTTCAAATCGCCCAAAACAACTGGGGTCATGCGTTCCTACAATTGGTCCGTGAATTTGCACGACACTTTGGTCATCAGTTTTTTCGTGCCTGTTACGTTTTTTGGGGAATTCTCATGGTGATATTTGCAAAAAACAAAACAAACAAAGCATTTTCACAACAAATAAAATTTTTTTATTTCATTTTTCACTTTTCATTTTTTAATTTTTTTGTTTCATTTTTCATTTTTCATTTCATTATTCAAAAAAATTTTTTTTCAACAAATAAAAATTCATTTTGGCTTTGAAACAAAACAAACAATTGTTTGTTTTCCAAAGTTACAATGTTCAAAAAGTGATAAAATGTTCTGAGGGTGTGTGACGTAAAAATCTTCACATGAGTTAATTTCAGCTTTCGCTGGAGACCATCCAAGATATGTCCCCTTTTTTGCAGAACGTATGCTCAATCTATCAGGCATTTAGCACTTTGCAAAAAACAGGGTATCCTGAATTTTCTTCATCCTTCTGTGACTAAAACATGGAGCATACCTCCTGACTGTGTAAGCAACCCTTAAGGGTTTAAAAAGTATGGCACGATCAAAGAAACGTTTTATCTCGAAGAAAAGTCCTCAAAGTTAGCCATCAGCCATATACGTACGCCATCAATTTGCAGACACAAAAGGGTTCTCCTTGATCGCTGTGCCATAATATCCTTCAAGTTTATGAAAGGGCGCCTCTCCTCTCTTACCGCTATAAATAAAAATATAAGACGAAATAGCCTACTGCAATGGAAAGGAATGAATTGTAAGCCAATGGTATTTGGTGGTGAAACAGGCTGATCCCAATCGTGCATCTCGGGTAATCACGTCGCGGTCCCCGCGTATTTGAACCCATTCTTAACTACCCTCAACTGTAGCTACAAAGATGTCAATCAACATTAAAAGGCAAGAGAAATTCACTTTGCAACCAGGAAAAAGACTGCCGCTTATGAAAAAATGCTAAAACACCTTTTTGAACGTAGTTATGCAAAATTCACGTTCAGGCGATTGTTTACGAAAACTCGTCATGTAAAACTGAAATGTACCGGAAGTGTCCACACGCTCACAAAAACAGTCAGAAGCAGAAATGCTGCAGAACGAGGAATCCATTTTTCTGAAACTTGCCCTTCGAAAAGAACCCATTTAGCCCCTTACATAGACTATTCTAAACGCAGACTTCAAACGCAGAGAACAAGAATACGTGTAACAAGGCAGCTGCGATTCGGTGGCAGAGGCATAAGACGAGGGAAATGGGACAGGAATTTGTTTTGTGTTTCTTTTCCAGCATGCAGCAGTAAATTTCTAAGCCTATAGGAGATAAATTGAAAAGAAATTCAAGTTGCGGGGAAATTTTCCTGCAGCCCAAATGCTTCATTGCCCTGCTCCGTGCAGATGATGCCATTTTTCAAAATCCGACTTCTTTCCCGACGTAAGGCCCACTATTTCCAGTGTATTTATTCCCAAATTGCTTATATTTTCCTTTCCCGGTCGTTTCCTTCCTTCCTTTTCCCTGCGTGTTTCCTTTTCTGGGCTGCAGGGTGGCTGAAAAAGTTCTAAAAAATGTGGCATTAAAAAATGTGGCATACTGAGGCTGTTCAAGAAACGCTGGTACACCATGAAGCCCACAGATCCTCGGGCCATTGTAACCCAACCGTATGCGCAGTTTTTTAGGTACATCACCTAATTCATAATGTAAGTTCCTTGTCTCTTTATGCAGTTTCAGTCATCCGTTGTGGCCATGAGACCATTTTTCCGGTTTATGGCCTTTTTCCTATTCACGGCCCAGTTAAAAATGCAGAAGCAAATCAAAATGCAGAATTAAAATAAAAATATAGAAGGCAAATAAAAATGCAGAAGACAAATCAAAAAGGAGAGGGCAAATCAAAATGCACAAAGCAAATCAAAATGCAGAAAGCAACTCAAAATGCAGAAAGCACATCATAATTCAGAAGACAAATCAAAATGCCGAAAGTAAATCAAAATGCGGAAAGCGAATCTTGATTCGTAAGACAAATCAAAATGCAGAAAGCACATCAAAATGCAGAAAGCACATCAAAATGCAGAAAGCAAGTCAAAATGCAGAAGATAAATCAAAATGCAGAAAGCAAATCAAAATGCAGAAGGCAAATCATAATGCAGAATGCAAATCAAAATGCAGAATGAAAATCAAAATGCAGAAGACAAATGAAAGTGTACAAGCAAATCAAAATACAGAAAATCAATCAAACAAAATGCAGAAAGCAAATAAAAATGCAGAAGACAAGTCGAAAATGCAGAAAGCAAATCAAAATGCAGAAGACAAGTCGAAATTGCATAAAGCAAATTGGACAAAGAAATGCCTAATTTGAGGGCAGAACTTCTTCCACATTTTGCTCCATATTCACAAAGATATAGTCACCCTGTAAGTCTCTGAAATGAACGGGCTGCGGCCTGAGCAGAGTCGAATATAACATTCGTTGAAGAACTTCAGTCGTCGTTTAAAACTTCAGATTCACGCGTGTTCCTCCACACTTTCGGATACGCTTTGAACTGTTTCACAAACCTGTTTTCTTCGAGATAAATTTCACAGGGTGTTGAAACTAGCTCAAAATTCTGCAAGAAGATTTGTATTTTCTGTCAAATTCTGTAGCTATTTTGGAAATTGGCCAATTCCATATTCAGATGCATCTTTCTCAACTCTGGAAAAGGAATATTGTTTTTATAGAATAAAATTTTCCCGCAGAATTATTTGCATTAAATTGGTTATTTTTCAAGCTTGGGGTTGGGGTTGGGGTTAGTGGCTGTGGGGAATACGCCGTAAAACTCCGCAGGTATTTTGTCAGTCTGTGACACATTTTGCCACGGTGACACATTTTGCAATGGTGACATATTTGCAAGGGGGACACATTTTGCAACGGTGACACATTTTGCAACGGTGACACATTTTGCAACGGTGACACATTTTGCAACGGTGACACATTTTGCAACGGTGACACATTTTGCAACGGTGACACATTTTGCAACGGTGACACATTTTGCAACGGTTACACATTTTGCAACGGTTACACATTTTGCAACGGTGACACATTTTGCAACGGTGACACATTTTGCAACGGCGACACATAACAACAGCTTCACCCAAGCTCATTGAACGTCGCAAACCACCCCCTCCAACGTTGGCTTGTTTTCAGTCAAAAGGACAAGGGTGATCAGAATAACCGAGGTATCTTCGTCATAATTTTGCCGCATTGAGCAGACGGGCGTGAGGCCGGTTGCTCGGAAAGTCTGCCTACATTGCCCGGTGCGCCAGATTATCTAACGTAAGATTATCTAACAACTCCATGAACTTTGGACCACACGTATGTTGATGCCAAATTTCCTTGACACGACATTTTTTGTTGAAAAGGTTTGGCGATAACTTTTCTGCCAGGACTTTTTGGCATCCCGCTGCATCATGGGTAGTGGTTCCTTTTAACATTGACGGGTTGTGACCCAAAAACCCTGTGCGAAAAACCCTGATATTTCGGGAAAATAAAACTACCTCGATTGCCATCACCCTTAGGTTCACATTAGCTAATTCAACAGACGGATGCATCTTTGAATGCAACAATGGAAAAAGAATAAGCATTGTGCACAGAAATAAAATTTTAGCAACAGAAATCTATCCATTGAATTGGTTAATGATGGGAATCTGAAGGTGAGTGGCAGTGGGGAAGATGGCGGCTTGTCTCAGAATCCCATATATCCTTGAGACGCTGAGAAATAAAAAAAAACACTCCATTCTGGATACTCAGAAAGAACTTCGTCCTGCGACGAAGTAACATGTGTTCTCCCATTCAACTCTTGCCTCAGAAACGTTTTTTTTTTCTTTTTACTCTTCTATGTTGGCGGTAGAAATTAAAGGGCCGGATTTCAACAGAGCTTAATGGAGCTGTCAGATTTTGACGTAGGTAATGAATGAGGATCTTTAATTTCTGCATCATGGAGTTTTATGCTAAAATATGAACAGTCGCAATTTTTACATGTAGAGAATTTCGGCGCGACTATACAGAGTACTCGTCCTGCACAAATGCTGTGTGTAGGTAATGCTGCGTCTGATATAGGTAATGCTGAACCGTTCCCGTGTCTCACATTCCCTGAAAAGCACTTGCGTCATATCGACAAACGAATTTTTTCTTGCGGTGAACCGGACAAGCACCACCAACCTGGCTCTTCAGCTCCTCCCGTAAACATGCAGTTGCACTAATCGATTCCAGTGTCTCCCTCCTTCTTTGCTTTTATTTAAAGACTAGTGCAATCCCCTTCACACTGGTTTTCGTTGCCTTTTTCGTAAGAATGGTCAATCTATCGAAATCTGAAGATTTCCAAAAAAAATTTTTTTACCATTCTTGCAAAATGCAATATCATGTCAACTGCCGACTTTTGACTGCGTCGCGATTCAAAACGTCCATTCCGCCTCGATCTCCACACATACCATTGTTGCAGCACTTCACCTGCGTCCACCCCCTCTTCTGTTTGCACAGTGGAGTCTCTGGCCTGTGTTGGCTTCGACGCACTTCGCACCATCATGTCCTGTGCTGTGCGCTGCCTAATATATTCGTTCAATGGAATGGAGCCCCTGCTGCATCTGCTTCACGGTTATGAGGCATTGCTTCAGACATCTCTTTCTTTCTTTCTATAGAGTGGTGAAGCGATCTGGACTGAAAATTCGCAAAGCGACAATATTCCTGACATGGGAACATCTTCAGCTCACTTCAGAGCTCACTTCAGCGCATGCAATGGATAGTTTCGATTCACCCTGCAACGTCTAAGTCTACTGTGATAAATTATATGTACACTTCTTTCTCGTTGCCTATACTTAAGGAGAGAACAATTGAAGGGATGAAAAATAAAGGCAGAGAGAGCTGATGAGGTCGGGGGAGAGAGAGAGAGAGAGAGAGAGAGAGAGAGAGAGAGAGAGAGAGAGAGAGAGAGAGAGAGAGAGAGAGAGAGAGTGCGAGAGAGAGGGAGAAAGAGAAAGAGAGAGAGTGCGAGAGAAGAAAAGGGATTTGCTAACGATCGTTTGAGTGATCGCTTTATTATTATATTGATGCCTATTCATTTATATCCATCCGGCATCCTATCGACTTCAGTACGCAAGGAAGCCAATGGCCTAGGAACAGAGAGAAGGACTATAGGCCACTTCATGTCCAACCCTGCTGCAAAAACCTGGGACCCCGATCGCTTCTCAACTAGGAATGGTCGATTTGAACCAATACAAAATTGAATCGAAACGATTCCCACAACGGGACGGTTAAGGGGAGGTAGTCCGAATTCGCCTCAGAATTCTTAGATTTCTGATCGAACGGCAGCCAGGTGGGCGCATAACCCTACTGCTCCGCCCCCAATCAGTCACCTCTGTGGAAGGCCATTGGCGTTCGGCGTTGACAAAGGGGTGCGTGGCTCCTCAAGAAACTGGTCCGTGCATTTTTGTCCGTTGCACCCAAAACATTTTGCGCCCCGAATCACTCCCCTCTCCTCCACATTTTCGGGAATTTCTGACTTGTATCTCTTGGCAATACACTGTAGCCCCTCGTTTTTGCAACAAGTCCGTTTTCACAACGTTGCTACACATTTTTCTTTGCTTGGAACTTAATTTTCAGTGGCGTTATCCTCGCATTTTCAGCATATATCAATTGGAGATCTTTTACTCCAAATTTTTAACCAAAATCCGCTTCGGATCGGATATACCATATACCATGTAGATTCCCATGTAGATATACCATGTAGATATACCATGCAGATTCCCCACCATATTCGCAAATCAAATTTGCTGTGCACCCCCCAATTTTCAACACGGTCCACGCCAATGCTTCTTCCCCAACTCCTTAATGGCATTATTGATTTCAGTTTATTTCCTCGTCAGCAATTTTTGTTTTGGGTTTTTCCTTTCAATCGCTTGTCCTGCTTTTTACGTACCTACTATCCAAAATAGACCATTAGTCGAAGACCTATCGGTATAAGCTCGGATAGCAGCTGTGTATCTGCCCAGAAGTGTCGGATCATTTTCGACAAAAGAATTTAAGCGGCCCGCAGATGGATCCACCCTGGAAAGTTTGTCGGATCAGGTGGCCTCATTCCCAAGGGACATTGAATGGTCCACGGGGTGGCTTTGAGCCTTCACTGCTACTTTGGAAGTTTGCTGAATCAGATGGCCTTATTCACAAGGGACAGTGAATGGCCCATGTGGCTTTGAGACTATCCTGCGGCAAAGGTGCCCCGCGGCCAGGGCGCAATTTGCACGGGTTTCGAGTGTAGTGCCCCCCAGTTGAAAAATTTCATTCAATTTTACATATTTCTAGTTTTTATATTTATTTTTTAAATTTTTATGTATTTCTATTTATTGTTTGTATTTTTTTACAATTTTCTATTCATAATTGATGATTTTTTTCCTCCCCTCTGATTTATTTCCGCACAAATCGCGCACTGCCTATGGCAAGCTGCAATCCGTGGGAGTTCAAGTCATGATTTTATTTGCTTCGAGGATCAACTATTTCTCCAACTATTCGTCGCTTTTGAAAAATGTGAGGCAGAGTTTCAAATTTTCTCTGCGGTGCAATTTAAATCTGACTTGAACACCCCACGGTATGAGGAGCAACTCTGGACCTAGAAATCCGATTATGAGCCAAAAGTGTAACCAATCCGGTGAATAATTTAGGATTTCGCGTGGAAAGACCACCGAATGCAGTTGCGCCGATTAAAGTGCAGGTTTCCAAAGGTGAGTAAACTTTGCTCCTCCACAGACGAATTTTAAAGCAAGATTTTGCCAGGATTTCATCCTCAATTTGAACTAATTTGTATACACCGAGAATTAGAATTTGTACACCCACCCCTTTCCAGAGACGGGCCTTGCAAGTTCGGGGCCGGGCCCGCCCTTCACACTTGGAAGGCCCGCCCCTTGAAAGGGGTGGGTGTAGAAATTCTAATTTTCGGTGTACAAATTAGTGCAAATTGATTACTAAATCCTGGTAAAATCTTGGTTCAAAATTCATCTATGGAGATGCCAAGTTGTCTTGAGGGCAGGTATACATCAGAGGCCGAACTTCCCTGCACAGAGGATCTGTTCAAATTGTATTTCCATGAAAATGGCGCTTTCTTCCTGTATCTAAGTTTCAAATCTTTAAGGGAAGTCATGGGTTACGAGGTCGAACACGAACCCTTTGACACCGACGGACTACGAAAAACATTTCTCAGAGGCGTCTTGGGGAGGTCAATGGAAACAAGTTCTCGAACCAATCAAGTCCGCAACAAATTGGTTGGGGCAAATAATTATCGTCCAACAAAAAGGCAACGTGAAAAGGCACGCATCCAATTGAAAAAAAAAATATAACAAAGACGTGGGTGGAGGCCCAACAGACCTTTTATTTTTTTGACGCGTCACGTATTTTCAGACAGAAACAACTGCTGAAACAGCTGAAACAGGGTTTCTGAAAATCATGTGAGCGGACAGACCGAATTCTGCATCCAAGCAAACAAAACTCAGATGGGTTCGGAATTCTGGCGCACTGAATTCTTTGGGGAATTAAAATTGTAAAATTGACGTCCTGACAGCTCCCAAATGAACTTTTGGGGATGTCCCTGCTCACGCGTCTGTCACGTTGATATGTTGATATGTTGATATGTTGAATGTTGATAGCAGAGTTGGGACACAGGTAGATCTGAAATGAATCGCAATTTAAAGCCGAATCGGAACGGAATCGGTTATTATCGGAATTGGAACTTTATCAGAATCGGAATATTTTTATGGAATCGGGAGTGCGATCGGAAGTTTAACCAGAAGCAGAATCGCGGTTTGCTGTTTTTGCATAAGTTTGCGTTGTTTTTGCGTAGTTTTGCAAAAGTTTGCGTTGTTTTTGCGTAGTTTTGCATAAGTTTGCGTTGTTTTGCGTTGTGATGGTGACAAGCGACCCTTCCAGAAAATTCCACAGAAATGTTCTGAATTTTAAGAAATTTCAGAATTTATTTTTGACTTCCATAAAATTCGGATCTTCGAAAAAGACGCCTTTTTGAACAATTAGAGCCTTAAGGAACTTCGAACATTCGGCTTTTCGAAATTTCAGCACAATTCCGATTTTTTGGAATTCGAAAACTGGGAAAATTGCGGCTTTTTCGGACTCCGAATTTTCGGAATTTTGAGAAGTCCGTTCCGATTTCTCAGGGAAATGCCGATTTTTCAGAGAAATGCCATTTTAAGACAAGAATGTCAGGGGTTATCCACAATAGAGACGGACGGGTCCCGTCGTCTATACAATTTATCTAGTTGAACACTTTTGAAATGCCTGTCCTCAGCATCAAAATTGGTTTAGGAATGTGCAAGCCTGCCAGTACGGAAAGGCATCTTGCTTCCTAACAGCAACTAGGCGAAAAGAGTCCACGGTTTCCCTGCTGAAAAGCTGAAAGAGATAATATTAAACGGAAGGCCTCGGGACGTGACTTGGTTTAAAGGGCCTTCTTTTACTTCTTCCTCAACGAAAAATTAATGTTCTGTCAGACAGCCATAGTTGCTGCTCAATGCCTCTGCAAGACAAACCTGCCTCAATACAAATTGGCGAGGAGATATTTCTGAAAATTTCTCGGCTCGTGTCTTTTTGTGTGAACCATCACAGCGAAAAATTGGGTCGGGATACTTTGGTCCGAAAAAGTTTAAGATCGAATGGCGCTAATCTCGCCAAATCTTCACCAAATCCAAGTTAAACTGACCTAACCTGAGCTGACCTAACCTATACTACAGCATCCCAACCTAACCTAACCTATCTTAATCTATTCTATCCTAATTTAAAGCCATTTGGACTTGAAGGTTTTCGGACCAGGTATGTTCCCCCGAAAAATTGACAAAAAGCCCTGCTGAAAAAAATCTTTATGAGTAAGATTTCGGCTTCCTGCCCAGTGAATCTGGGGTGCTTTTAATGATCGGATGACATTGCAATATTTTAATTCCTAGTGTGTTGTTTTATGGAGTGTAAATCCATAGGAAGTGTTTTTTCACCATGTTCCTAAATCTTTGAATATGGATGAAGCAGTCATATCTGTCAGTTCATACCAAAATTTGGGGCCTTTCCGCCAACCGGGAAATCTTTCCCGTCAGCGTCAATCATAACAATAAGGAAACGAGTATTTTAATTCACCCTTAAAAGCTTCCGTTTTTTCTTCTTCTCCTTTCCAACAACTGCAGGGCAGAAATCCATAAAAATAATATGAAAAAAAGTCTGTAACGAATTTTTCAGGCGACAAGCGGTGGCTTCGTGCCGCATTCAAGTTTTGCCGCATTCAATTTGAATAAATGAATAATTTAAACACGCTGCTAGTCGCTAGTTCGCGCCACCTTCGTTTGTTTTAAGGGCGCGTTTTGTTTGACTTCGACCAGCGTCTGTTTCAGGGTGTTATAATGGACTGAAAAAATAAATATTTATCCTGTCAACAGTTATGGCATGGACAGGCTTGCTTTCTCTGAACAAACCACTGAAGGCGTTAACACACTTTTGGGGTTTTCCACTCAGGCAGACTAATATATTCGTCAGTTATCCGGAAACTTCCTTCTACACATCACTTATTAATTCATTAATTTGTTCATTTATTTATTTACTTTATTTTTACAAAACCTTCCACAAAATGTGATGGTAATCTGAAGTACAGATCAATATTGCTAAGAGGATGACATCGGGAATTGTGCAAACGATTTTTGGGAGATCATGTATATTGCAAAAATATTGGGGTTTTGATCATTTCAATAAAAAATCAAGGCGAGGAAACAAAAGAATTTGCTGAAGCAGCCCATGAGCCAGTTGGGTCCAGATGCTAAAGATGCTAAAGACAGAGAACAAAGGCGAACATTTGAATTGCGAAATTTCATAGAAGATCATCTCATTTTGGAAAGATATAATCTCTCCAATCACTACATCTTGTCCAGAGCAGATTATCCCAGGCAAGTGAGGGATCAATATTGGACTTTAAAATCGACATCACATTCAGCGAGGAAGCCACACGTTCCATAACCTGGAAAATGCGCTGAAAATGAGCAGAAAATGCAGAAGCTGGAGGACTATTACGTGTCAACTTATTGCCCTTGTCGCCATTTGGATGCAACACGGCGGTAAATTTATCACCTTAAATAATTGTGAAATTTGATGCCAGCATCAAATTTCGTTATGCGCGAAGGCGTTTTCTTGACCCTTTGAAACAAACTGCTATGCAACCCACATAAACACTTTCAATGCCGGTTGCCTGGATCATTTTTTAGTTATGCGCATAATTGTATATTTGCCCCTTTGAAACAAACTGCTATGCAACACACATAAACACTTTCAATGCCGGTTGCCTGCTACATTTTTTAGTTAGGCGCACAATTGTATACTTGCCCCTTTGAAACAAACTGCTATGCAACTCACATAAACACTTTCAATGCCGGTTGCCTGCATCATTTTTTATTTAGCCGCATAATTGTATATTTGCCCCTTTGAAACAAACTGCTATGCAACACACATGAACACTTTCAATGCCGGTTGCCTGCATCATTTTTTATTTAGCCGCATAATTGTATACTTGCCCCTTTGAAACAAACTGCTATGCAACTCACATAAACACTTTCAATGCCGGTTGCCTGCATCATTTTTTATTTAGCCGCATAATTGTATATTTGCCTCTTTGAAACAAACTGCTATGGAACACACATGAACACTTTCAATGCCGGTTGCCTGCATCATTTTTTATTTAGCCGCATAATTGTATACTTGCCCCTTTGAAACAAACTGCTATGCAACTCACATAAACACTTTCAATGCCGGTTGCCTGCATCATTTTTTATTTAGCCGCATAATTGTTATATTGCCCCTTTGAAACAAACTCCTATGCAACACACATGAACACTTTCAATGCCGGTTGCCTGCATCATTTTTTATTTAGCCGCATAATTGTATACTTGCCCCTTTGAAACAAACTGCTATGCAACTCACATAAACACTTTCAATGCCGGTTGCCTGCATCATTTTTTATTTAGCCGCATAATTGTATATTTGCCCCCTTGAAACAAACTGCTATGCAACACACATGAACACTTTCAATGCCGGTTGCCTGCATCATTTTTTATTTAGCCGCATAATTGTATATTTGCCCTTTGAAACAAACTGCTTTGCAACACACAGAAACATTTTCAATGTCGGTCACCTGCATCATTTTTTAGTTAGGCGCATAATTGTATATTTGCCCCTTTGAAACAAACTGCTATGCAACACACAGAAACACTTTCAATGCCGGTTGCTTGCATCATATTTTAGTTAGGCGCATAATTGTATACTTGCCCCATTGAAACAAACTGCTATGCAACACACATAATCACTTTCAATGCCGGTCACCTGCATCATTTTTTTATTTAGCCGCATAATTGTATATTTGCCCCTTTGAAACAAACTGCTTGCAACACACATAAACACTTTCAATGCCGGTTGCCTGCATCATTTTTTATTTAGCCGCATAATTGTATATTTGCCCCCTTGAAACAAACTGCTATGCAACACACATGAACACTTTCAATGCCGGTTGCCTGCATCATTTTTTATTAGCCGCATAATTGTATATTTGCCCCTTTGAAACAAACTGCTATGCAACACACAGAAACACTTTCAATGCCGGTCACCTGCATCATTTTTTATTTAGCCGCATAATTGTATATTTGCCCCCTTGAAACAAACTGCTATGCAACACACATGAACACTTTCAATGCCGGTTGCCTGCATCATTTTTTATTTAGCCGCATAATTGTATATTTGCCCTTTGAAACAAACTGCTTTGCAACACACAGAAACATTTTCAATGTCGGTCACCTGCATCATTTTTTAGTTAGGCGCATAATTGTATATTTGCCCCTTTGAAACAAACTGCTATGCAACACACAGAAACACTTTCAATGCCGGTTGCTTGCATCATATTTTAGTTAGGCGCATAATTGTATACTTGCCCCATTGAAACAAACTGCTATGCAACACACATAATCACTTTCAATGCCGGTCACCTGCATCATTTTTTTATTTAGCCGCATAATTGTATATTTGCCCCTTTGAAACAAACTGCTTGCAACACACATAAACACTTTCAATGCCGGTTGCCTGCATCATTTTTTATTTAGCCGCATAATTGTATATTTGCCCCCTTGAAACAAACTGCTATGCAACACACAGAAACACTTTCAATGCCGGTCACCTGCATCATTTTTTAGTTAGGCGCATAATTGTATATTTGCCCCTTTGAAACAAACTGCTATGCAACACACATGAACACTTTCAATGCCGGTTGCCTACATCATTTTTTAGTTAGGCGCATAATTGTATATTTGCCCCTTTGAAACAAACTGCTATGCAACACACACAAACACTTTCAATGCCGGTTGCCTACATCATTTTTTAGTTAGGCGCATAATTGTATATTTGCCCCTTTGAAACAAACTGCTATGCAACACACACAAACACTTTCAATGCCGGTTGCCTACATCATTTTTTAGTTAGGCGTATAATTGTATATTTGCCCCTTTGAAACAAACTGCTATGCAACACACACAAACACTTTCAATGCCGGTTGCCTACATCATTTTTTAGTTAGGCGCATAATTGTATATTTGCCCCTTTGAAACAAACTGCCATGCAACACACATAAACACTTTCAATGCAGGTAGCCTGCATCATTTTTTAGTTAGGCGCATAATTGTATATTTGCCCCTTTGAAACAAACTGCTATGCAACACACACAAACACTTTCAATGCCGGTTGCCTACATCATTTTTTAGTTAGGCGCATAATTGTATATTTGCCCCTTTGAAACAAACTGCCATGCAACACACATAAACACTTTCAATGCCGGTTGCCTACATCATTTTTTAGTTAGGCGCATAATTGTATATTTGCCCCTTTGAAACAAACTGCCATGCAACACACATAAACACTTTCAATGCAGGTTGCCTACATCATTTTTTAGTTAGGCGCATAATTGTATATTTGCCCCTTTGAAACAAACTGCCATGCAACACACATAAACACTTTCAATGCCGGTTGCCTACATCATTTTTTAGTTAGGCGCATAATTGTATATTTGCCCCTTTGAAACAAACTGCCATGCAACCACATAAACCTTTCAATGCCGGTTGCCTACATCATTTTATGTTAGGCGCATAATTGTATATTTGCCCCTTTGAAACAAACTGCTTCAACACACACAAACACTTTTCCCTCATTTTTTAGTTAGGCGCATAATTGTATATTTGCCCCTTTGAAACAAACTGCATGCAACACACACAACACTTTCAATGCAGGTTTCCTACATCATTTTTTGTTAGGCGCATAATTGTATATTTGCCCCTTTGAAACAAACTGCTATGCAACACACCAAACACTTTCAATCCGGTTGCCTAATCATTTTTTAGTTAGGCGCATAATTGTATTTTGCCCCTTTGAAACAAATGCTTGCAAACACACACAAACACTTTCAATGCCGGTTGCCTACATCATTTTTTAGTTAGGCGCATAATTTATATTTGCCCTTTGAAAAAAATGCTATGCAACACACACAAACACTTTCAAGCCGGTTGCCTCATCATTTTTTAGTTAGGCGCATATTGTATATTTGCCCCTTTGAAACAAACTGCATGCAACACACAAAACCTTTCAATGCCGGTTGCCTACATCATTTTTTAGTTAGGCGCATAATTGTATATTTGCCCCTTTGAAACAAATGCATGCAACAACAAAACACTTTCAATGCCGGTTGCCTACATCATTTTTAGTTAGGCGCATAATTGTATATTTGCCCCTTTGAAAAAACTGCCATGCAACACACATAAACACTTTCAATGCCGGTTGCCTACATCATTTTTTAGTTAGGCGCATAATTGTATATTTGCCCCTTTGAAACAAATTGCCATGCAACACACATAAACACTTTCAATGCCGGTTGCCACATCATTTTTTTTAGTTAGGCGCATAATTGTATATTTGCCCCTTTGAAACAAATTGCCATGCAAACACAAAACACTTTCAATGCCGGTTGCCTACATCATTTTTAGTTAGGCGCATAATTGTATATTTGCCCCTTTGAAACAAATTGCCATGCAACACACATAAACACTTTCAATGCCGGTTGCCTACATCATTTTTTAGTTAGGCGCATAATTGTATATTTGCCCCTTTGAAACAAATTGCCATGCAACACACATAAACACTTTCAATGCCGGTTGCCTACATCATTTTTAGTTAGGCGCATAATTGTATATTTGCCCTTTGAAACAAACTGCATGCAACACACAAAACACTTTCAATGCCGGTTGCCTACATCATTTTTTGTTAGGCGCATAATTGTATATTTGCCCCTTTGAAACAAATGCCATGCAACACACATAAACACTTTCAATGCCGGTTGCCTACATCATTTTTAGTTAGGCGCATAATTGTATATTTGCCCCTTTGAAACAAATGCCATGCAACACACATAAACACTTTCAATGCCGGTTGCCTACATTTTTTAGTTAGGCGCATAATTGTATATTTGCCCCTTTGAAACAAATTGCCATGCAACACACATAACACTTTCAATGCCGGTTGCCTACATCATTTTTTAGAGGCGATAATTGTATACTTGCCCCTTGAAACAAATGCATGAAACACAAAACCTTTCAATGCCGGTTGCCTACTCATTTTTTAGTTAGGCGCATAATTGTATATTTGCCCCTTTGAAAAAAACTGCCTGCAACACCTAAACACTTTCAATGCCGGTTGCCTACATCATTTTTAGTTAGGCGCATAATTGTATATTTGCCCCTTTGAAACAAATTGCCATGCAACACACATAAACACTTTCAATGCCGGTTCCTACATCATTTTTAGTTAGGCGCATAATTGATATT
>JASGXE010020478.1:0-32409 GCA_030068105.1 Sinentomon sp. SZTP_YWyxl
GGATATGACTGCTGGGACGCAAAACCGAAACCCAATTCCAGAGAATTTACTCTCAAGCTGCAGACTTTTTTGGGAAAAAGACGATTTCCAATTCTCTGAATGATCGCAGGACGAAAATTCCATAAAAACCCCTCTGTGCAAAAGAGAGACATAATTGTCTGCAAAACTCCTCGAATTTCAAATTAACTCAATGCCAAAACCCCAAGGAATTTTCACTCAACCAAGTGTTTTGGAATTGCAAATTTTCTATGCGAATGCGAAAAATGCAAGCACAGAAGAAAAGTCACTGATCACTTCGAGTTCACAAAGCAAAATGACCAAGCGAAAGTCATGCTGCTCTCACTTCGATGCAATTTTCATCGATATCAAAGATCTGTCGACTGATAAGAAGTCAAACCTTGCAGTGTGACGTTCGTGCGAAATTTCCGTGCAAAATGGGATTTCAAAGCAGACGCCAAACTTAAACGCCCAAAACAAAATTAATGATCAGGATGTTTTGTGTTCTGCTATCTGTTTATTTGATTCGATTTTTGTCAAACTGTTTGTGTCGTGGCATGATTTAATTATGAAATTTGTGTTTCCTAACAGCACACTGTTGTTTTGCATGGCGTGTCCAAAGGACACGTGACGGCTACACTCTACATATTGTTATTAGATGCCGAACAATCAACGTCCTTGCCGAAGGGAATCGGTTTAAACTGTCCCACAATCCACCTATTATAGCTGGCTAATCTATGCCACTGAAGAAGGGTTATATTTAGCGATATCGTCGACGAGGGTGTCGCTGATTTCTGGAGTTCACATAACTTGGTTGATTTGATTCTTCTCGACTCACGTTCGGTTCGTTCAAGATCACACGAGCGGATTCCGAGAGATGAGAATGAATAGTGCAACATATCGCAAAGATGTTCTGTTTGTGACCGACAGGATGACAACAAGAGGTCGTCGTTGTTGTCGTGATATTCTGATGGATAGAAGTTCCCTCGATCCGATTATAAAATTGAGCTGATTATTATTATTATTAGCATTCTCTAGTCATTACAAGACACCTCAAAGGGTTAAAAACATTAAAATCATCAATGATAAAAAATAGGCAAAAACAAATAGGCAAATATGACGATGTGTGATACAGTCCATATCAGTACCACGACTATTAGTAGCAAAAACATACGGCTGCGATAGCTACGATAATCTTCCAGCTATTTCGTAAAAACAACAACGAATCGTTCGATCGAGAGGAGAGTGAGCAGCAGACTCTTCATCTGATCCAATTCGTGAGAGATGAGGCCATTGTGTGTTGTGCTGCGCTTGAAACGAGTATGCAAACTGAACGATGATATGGTAGGGTTCTCCCTTTTATAAGATCTTCTGGATTGCTCTCCTTGTTCCGATTTCCTACCGAGCGATCGATGCTAGGTTTCGTGCTTGCGCTCCTTGGTGTGCTTTTCGCTCGCGCGCAAATTTTCCCCTGTCATTTTCTTTCTCTCTCTTTCTCTCTCAACTGCGCTCGAAGACTCTACTCTTTTTGTCAGCATGCCTTTTCTCTTGTTTGTCTCGAGCTGTGTTTTTATCTCAAATCTTTCTCGAGTTTTCTGTTCGCGATCGATTTTGGGTTCAGTTTTTCGTTGCTCTCCTTCCTTGGGATGCCGTTTTCGGTGTGCGTTCGACATTGGGGTGCGGCACTAGGTGTCAGCGGCGGCGCTGCGTGCCGGTGCCAGGGGTTTCCTTTTTTTGATAGCTTTAAGGAGTCATTCTTTTGAGCTTGATTGAGTTGTTTGGCTCTTTCGAGTTCGACCTTTTCGATCGACGCTTTGGTGCGGTACTGGGACTTACCCTTGGCGCAAAGGGTGTGCGAAGGGGTTGTGGTGAAGCGTTTGAGGGGTGTGCCCGAACTCTGACTTTGGCTTTTTGCGTTTCAATCCGTGTTTTCAATCTACTTACTTCATCCCATGTCATTTCACCAGTTTTCTGTCACCATAACATATTGTCACCACAACATATTGCCAAAGGCGCGCAGTCTGCCCGAGATCGTGCAGGACCGCAGCGGACTTTAAAGGCCCACAAGCTCTAGCATGTACTGTTCAGGACGGAGCCTCTTCCCCGAAGTTGAATTAAATGTGAAATTTGATATTCATTTTGGTCGCAAAATTGTGATTGTTCTGTAAAATTTGTCCAGAAAGTGATTTTATCCCCAGTGAGGGTGTCGAGTCTCCGACTGGGCCGGCAATGAACAGCCAGACTCAAGTGGCGAATTTTTGTCAAAAATGTTGGCAAACTTTTGTCCAACTGTTGAAACATGAACCCGCGAAGAAAAGAGCAAAGCGTTCCGAAAAAACATGAAGAGTCACAAACACGAAACACTCAACAAATTTCGGCCCATTCCTTTTCACTTGCTTCTGCAGTAACCTGCACAGGTAGGCCCTATATGTGTGATGCGTGTGTTCTCATGCACAGTGGTATCATTACCGGGTGTTTTGTTGTCGCCTGCAGAAAATAGGCACTGGACAGTCAAAGCAGGATTAAGAATATTTTCACTGAGAGGGAAAATATTTTATTTTTTGCTTCAGTGGAAATATCAATTTGAAAAGGAAATAGCCATTCGCGCCAAGAATGACAAGTGAAGTCTGCGCGAACTGCTCTGACATTGCAACTGGCCCTTTTTGCCCAAAAAACATGTGAGGCTCATATGATATCTACTTGGTGGAGTGAAAACAAAACGGGTAACGGATTTCAAACACCACAGGGACCACAGCGCTGCGGCTTTCCCTCAGAATGGATGTACTGCCCTGGGTCCTTCAAGTACAAACTTGGCGCACAATAATCAACCCCAAACTGAATCACGCAAACGCTGGAAAACATTTTCAGACTGCTGGCATTCGCCAGGGTGCCATCTCATAAAACCATCAGACAAAACATCATTGACGTATAGCGGATTTTACAGATTATACTGACTGCTTGAATTTTACTGACAGGCATACGCATGATCCTCACAATAGTTACAAACCGGTCTCATTTGTATTACCCACACTGTTTTCAGGGTGGCCGAAAATAAAAAAAATTAACAGTAATTTCCTGCAGGTAGACGCCATAACGTTTCTCGCCTATCTGAAAACGTGAATGCTGGGGCTTCGAAAAATGCATTCTGTCAATTGTCAGTTGGTTGTGCATGTGTCGAGCGTATTACTTTGTGCAACAACGCAAGCGCGCGTTTTCGGTTTTCCTCTTGACAACCTTTTCCAAAGGAAGACAACCGTCTTCATTTCATACCTTTTAAACATTGTTCACCTATGAATGCTAATTCTAATAGGCTCCGTGAAAATCCATTTGACAGCTGTATCGCTGTTCAACTTTTCCACAACTTTGATTGGTACCACACTGCGCCCCCCAGACTGCGCGGGCAGGAGGAATGGGGTTCATTGTTGGGAATTTCATCCGTGCTCCCCCAAAATGTTTCCTGGCTAGGCATCTGAGCAAAGACCAGTGATTGCAGTGTGGAAACAGATGAGAATTATACGGGCGCCGGTGGGGATGAGCAATTGTGGCATGAATGCAGAAGGCAGCGGCGCAGGCAGCGAAGTTTTAAATCTTGGACAGCCGGAAGGAAGCAGACATCTTGGCAGTTTAGCACGTCTTCACGAATACGACAAAATAATCAACCCGTCATCTGGAAGTGACGGGTTGATTGACGCAATGCAATGCAAATTGTTTTCCATCCACACAAAATCACTTTCCATTCCATTCGAAATTTTCAGAAGGCAATTATGATTCGTTTCCTTTCGTTTAAATAGGCGTCAGCTGTTTCCATGGGCAAACCAACGTGTCAATCTTTCTTGGAAAATGAAAATTATATTTTCGTCACAGATCGAGATAACCCTCACTGCTGCCAGCAGTAAATCTGTAGGCATGTACTCAAGAAGGTCCATTTCATTTAAATGACCTCTAACAAGCTTATCTCATCAAGTCTGTTCGGTTTTAACCGCTTTTTTGACACTTCTGCATACGACTTCTGTTTATGGAACCAAATACCCAAATCATACCTATATCCAACAGTCGGTTGCAGAAATAATAGACAAAATAACCGCTGCGTGTGTTTGCCGCGGGTTCATTGCTGGGTCAGCCTCATGGAGTGATGGGGTAGACTGAGGTATCTGAGGCGGGCCGCCTTCGGCCATTCGCCTCACTCATCGACGTCTCCGGATTTCGCGCTTGCAATTGGGGAGAGGGCCCCAATGCAAAACAATCCTCCAACAGAATCAGGATCAAAACCGACTGCAAATTTATGACAATTTGCCCGCAGAATTTTAAACTAAGCTCAAGAAAAATGGAGTCCACATGTGTGCATCAAGCAGTCATGATCCAACCCGCAGGAATAACCCAGAAGGCAGAATTCTGGTTTAGAATTTCCAATACGTTCGTAGCGGGACGGGAACCAATAAATGGGAAATATTGAAGGTACACTTTCTAATTATAGAGAGTGTGGTTACCTAGATCTTTTCCATATCGTTCCTGTTGGCAACAAATCACAAATCCAATTATGGTTACTTCAATGTCAGGATACCTTTCCGAAAACGAGCTTCATTTTCAACTTTGCTGTCCTGACCCTCGTGCCGTTTGCCCATCCATTGTGAGCGCACCGATAGATCAGGTATACCTGATCTATCGGTGCGCTCACAGTGGATGGGCAAACGGCACGAAGGGAATCACCGCTGGAAAAACCAGCCTTGCATATTCCAGAACCGTTGTCAACAACCAATGCATCCAATTCGTATCGCACATTTTGGAAGAAATCTTCGGATTGATCGGAGCAGAGTGTTTCAAAGAACCGGGAGTTTTTTTTTACAATGGATCCCTCTTAAGTGACACTGTTGTCACTGTTCACAAAAAGAAAAGGTGGCGAACGCAGTTCATTGTCCGTTCTGAGGGAAGGGTTCGCCGGATTCTGGCTTCGGAGGAAAGTTCGAGAAAAATGTTCTAAAATACGACTCTGTTGTGGATTGACGACGAACATCGACAAACTCGTCGTTTTCTCCCGAACTTTTTTCAGACGTCAAAATCACCTTTACCCTTCTCTCTCCCTTTTCCTCGACCACACTCAGAGAATATGGATTCTGTATCGAAATATTGACAGTATGTGTCCAAATCCAGAGAAGTTCCTGCAAAAAGCAAATTAAATTTGTGGTTTTTGAGGCCAAATCTGGAAAATGGCAAAAATGAGGACAATAGAATCACACCCCGCCTGCTCTTTTTTCACGATCCTCAGACAATGCAAAAATGATAAAGTATTGTAATTGTCAGTCACGCTTCAGCTCAGAATTAAGGGGTGAATGTTGATTTCTCAACTGATTCCAATCCTCAACTGATATCTGGGTAAAAAAACCTTGCCCAATTTTTTTCTCTCCATTTTTTTACTTTTTTGGAAGGTCAGGAGTATAATTTTAACAAATTAACAGCGGAGGAAGTGAACTCACTGGGCTTGATATATGACTACGATTCAATCATGCACTATGCAAGGAACACCTTCTCCAAGGTAAGAAGATACAACACTGTTGGTGCCATCAGAACGGATGAAAACATTTGACGGTTTTTGATTTCCTGCGTGAATTCATCCTGAACGCCATTCAATGGGAAATTATGCGATGGATGAACGCATGCACGCAAACAGGAACTGTACCGGTGCCATCGGCCATTCATTTATTTTTTCTTGTGGCCGGTCATAGCTCATCAAAGCCAACTCTCATCATACTGAATGTCCTTTCAGTCAACCAGTCAGTCAGTGAAGAGAGTTGGCCCAGCCACCGTCTGGTTACCCGTCATCTCATTTTGATAATTTTTTGCCACTTGTCTGATCATTTAATTTTGTTCTTTTTGAGCTGCTTGCGCGGCTGCATCATTCGAATTTTATCGATACTTGTCTGTGTACGAGTATGGTGTGGACAGCTCAAATGCTGCTCCTGGATGAAAGTTCTCCCTTATCTCAGGGCAGGGGCATTCCCTTGTGAGGCTACTTCAACTTCTGCGAATTAGTTTTTTGTTCTTTCCTGATAAGCTATGTGATCGGCCAATGACTCTGCGCAACTGATTGCATAACACCACGAATGAACATGTAACAGAACTTGAACATATAACAGAGTCTACCAAATATCTTCGAACATAGAAGAAACGTTGAAGGTTTATTTGGGCCATCAAAAATAGGGGCTATCTAATTTCTACAGGGCTTGATGCAACTTCACACCTTATACGATTGTCATCATGATGTTTTGCAGCTCGCAACGCCATGTATTCAAAATGGCCCAAAAGAAAAACCGACTTCATAATGTTCGAGTAGGTACTTTTGGTGATCCAACGGAATAAGTATAGACCGTTACGAACGATTTTTACATCTACAGCATCAATAATAATTATTGACCTCCTTCGTTTCGTCACGAACTACGTGTTGCCTGTTATCAGCGGAGCGGAAGAGCGGAACGAGGGCTGATGTCATCTTACAAAAGTGGTTGGCTTTGGTGCGATTTGAGAATCTTTTCTAATTGCGAGTATTGTTTGACCCTTTTCCAGTGGTGTGATGCCAAAACATCGCTCAAGCAATACTCTACGCGTATACCCAAAGGGAATAAATTTGGCCAGCCCACACGGACAATTTTCTTTTCAAGGCCTTACTGTGGATTTGAAAACTGTGTGACATTTTTCGTGGACCACATGCCGTATTGGACGGTATGACCTCACAGTCTGGAACGACTTCCGTTTCCTGTTCCGCAAGTTCCGCACCGAATGTTCAGTTTACTGCATCATCACACAGTAGCCCAGTTCCATTGCAAGCAATGGGCTCTTGTGGGAGATCGGGCTGCGTATTTGCAGGGGCAGATCGTTAAGCAAGCAACGGGCCCTTGTGGAAGATCGTGCTGAATGTGCTTTGAGGGCAATTTCGCAGGGGCAAATACACGTACGTTAGCACTTTTGGCTTATGAATATTGTTTGATTGTCTTTGCTCTCTGGGATTCTAAACTTTCGCAGAAAAACTGCGCTTCCATCGTGTTGCCCGCAGGACCACGCCACCACAATTTTCTTTCTTCGTTTTTGTTTCTTTCTTCCAAACAAAGCAGGAATACCCAAGTCCTCAAAAGATTGGCATCTGCTAGAGACTAGCAGGCCGACAGCCGAGAAAAAGTTCAGCACAGAATGACAATGTTTTGCCCGTGCGATTCCGTACTCATCTCGCTCGCTGCAATGCAGTGGGCAAATGGAGATGCATTTCTTTTTATTGTATCGTCGTTTTTTTGTATTTGGAAGTTAGCGACCGCAATCTCTCACCTCTTCAATGTCATTCGCAGGGCACTTACTTGGACACCATTCTACCTCTTCAGATGGACGGAGACTCGAGGCCAGAAATTGGTCAACGAATAAGACTAAGCGCAGGAGACATTGCACAGACAAAATATCTTTACAAATGTGCAAGTAAGATGTTTTGAATAGTTATAGATATGTGTGTTATCATCCTTCGTCAACAGAAAAAGTCAAGCACACAGAGAGAGATGTATTAAAGGGGAGATTAATGACACTGAGGTTGAAGTGTGCCAATGCACCTATTGTGCATTTTTAATCTATTTTTTTTTGCGAATTGAGACATGTCCCGACTTGTGCACAAAATTAGTTAAGTTTCTATAGTTTTTAGGCAAGTTTCCAGTTTCCAAAATTTCCAGTTCCTGTTCACCTACAACATAGAATAGCTACACTTCAAACGGCAATAGCAATTCAATCAATTCAATCATTTTTCAACAGAGATATAAGAATTATTTTTCAAAAAAAAATTATTTTTCAATTCAGTTATTTTTAATTAAATTTTTCAAATCAATAGCAAAATCAATTAAATTCAAGTCAAACGGCAAAATATTTCACGTGAAAAAAGCTTTTTGTTGCCGAAAATTGAAACCTTTGAATCTGAATTATTGATTTGGTAAAAATTTCAAACTGATCCCGAATTTGTGTGGATGTAACATTTTTAAATAACGTGTGATGAAAACTTTTATTTGATTATTTCTTTACAGTGGTTTTAAAAATAACTCACAAGTCGGTTGCATTTTCCAAGCAGTCTATAAATTCAAAATAATACACAGAGGTACGTATATTGAATTTTCTATGCAAAGTTTTGCGATCTTGGAGGTATGTTGAATATCTTTTGCAAATAATTGTAAGTTCAAAATCTAGTGTGTGGAAAGTCATTCCATTTCTTCGAAAGTGGAATATTCTCAATTCTGTTGAATTATCATCCATCAAATTTTTGAAATTTAGGAGCTGGTGGATTCATGGTAATGATTGGGTTAAATTATGATTTCAAATTTCAAGCCGAAATCTTAAATCATAAAATTACGTTCAATTTCCACCCCACCGCAAAATGTTTCCAAAGTTTTGAAAGCAAGTTGAAGTTTTCAAGGAATGTTTGAAGTTTTAATGTTTCCTGAATTTTCAGCACAAATGTGGGAAACTTCGAAATTCCCACGGGAAAATGTTCAAATGGTTAGAATTTTAAAACCCTATGTTGAATTTCTGCAACATTCCTTTGAAATTTTAAATTTATGTTTGCTACTCTTACGTGCATTTTCCGACTGAGTTGAACTCATGCGTTTCAATTTTCTTTCTGTAATCAACCAAAAGAGTGTGGTGGTAGTTTCCAACAGCCATCGGGTACGTTTTCATCTCCAAAGTATTCAGCTTCCAACGTTGCTCCAAAAGGAGGTGAGAAGTGTGAATGGAGAATAACGGCAACACATGGCGAACGAATAGTTCTCAACATCACAGATCTTGATTTGGCCAAATCTGAAGGATGCAAAACCGATTACTTGGAAGTCAGGGACGGATATTGGCACAAATCACCATTAATGAGTATGTTATTCCGCAGTTGGAAACTTAACAATGACATGCATGATTTGGTTTTACTCTTAGAACTTTGGCCGACATGCTCCACCAGATGCTCAATTGGTAAATATACTCGTATGGTATGGGGCAAGAAGTGGTGAGGCTGAGGGTAAAAGAGGAAGTTAATCTCGGATGGTCAGCAAAATGAGGAGATTGGAATGTACTCGAAAGGGGACTGTGCTGGTTTTGGGATGGCGTTTATATCCTCATCCCCAAGTGTTCGAATCTTGAGGGAGGATGATGGTTTCTTCGGGTTTGGAATTTCTGACCCACAAAAGAATGACGAAAGCATTTTTCAATGTTTTTTTTTGTTATCTCTTTCAGTATAGCAGCATGTCAGACAGAACATTTCCAATCAGAGTTGAATTTTGACTACCGGAAAACAAACGTGTGGAAAATTTGTGCCTAAATAATTGGAGAATTTTTTTTTAATCTCCACAAATGACAAATTGCCAACGATGTAAACATATTGCGTTGATTCAGATTAAAAGCAGACTGCAAAAACAGTTTAATCTTTTGTTGACGTCCATATGTCATATGCCGGTTTCCCAATCCCGCATGTTTGAAAAATGACATGACCTGAGTGTATGTGTATGTATGCATGATTATTCGGTGGGTAATTTCATCAGATTGGTATGCCTGCATTATGGTGAGCTACTGTTCCATCGATCGGTCTTCGGCGTACATTGGCCAATGAAAAAAGGCAACACTTTATCTGACTTTTTCTTTTTTATTTTCAGGCAGACTTTGTGGTACCAATAGGAACCTGCAGCCAATAGTAAGCCAAGGGAGCAGACTGCTTGTCACCTATGTCACGTCTGGAAAGAACATTGATCAACGTGGGTTCACATTGAATTATGAAGGTCAGTTGAAAGAAAACTAAATGAACAACAACATAGCATTCACATGCACAATTCGGAAAAAAAACGGACCTCAATATGCTTGCAGAATCCTCTCATTAAAGGAAGCCTGTCACCCTCTTCCTGATTTTCCTTTCCTTTCACCAATCTCACTACTTCCACGGCAGAAATAATGCTGCCTTTGCATTTATTTATTCGATTTTATGCTGCCTCAAGCAGAAATAGGTACACCGCAGCTTCGGGATATACTCGTATTCTAAACAAGATTCGATAAACAGTTTGCACGTTTTTTCTATGGCCACGTGCGCAGTTTTCAAAAGGATTTTCCCTCATTTTACTTTCATCAAGACTTTCCTATCTCTTGCCAGAATCTTTTTTATGAAAAACAAATCCGTGAGATTTTCTCACGCATCGACAGCAAATTTTTCTCGGCGGAACAAGAAACGGAGCTTGTTTTTACCAGATAAAAATACCGCAGCTTTCGTTCATTTGCCTGAATTTGTATAGAATAGCAGCATGAATACTTTTCACAATTTTTTTTCGTCTAGTTTTAAGTTAAATTAATAAGTTTATTTAAACAAAATAACAGCCAGGCGAAAAGATTTGGCAACTGGCGTGTCACAGTGATAGAAAGATAAAAACAAGCATGTCTGAAAAAGGAAACGGCATGATAAAACACGATTCAAATTACGGCAACTTTCGGGGACTTTCAAAAAAAAAAAAACACTGCGGGAAGAGGAAAAAGGGTCACAGATATGGTCATGAAATCTTCGGGGACTTTCAAAAAAAAAAAAAAACGCTGGGAAGAGGAAAAAGGGTCTCAGATATGGCATGAAATCTTCGGGGACTTTCAAAAAAAAAAAAAAAAAAAACGCTGGGAAGAGGAAAAAGGGTCTCAGATATGGTCATGAAATCAAGAAATTTGCACTGACCCTCAACAAAATCACTATAGCCGAAAGCACACAAGTTTATGCGCAACATGCTAACATTGCCGTGCCCCAGGCTGATTCGAAAATGGTCATCCTCCGTTGATTGCAATCCTGGATTCATCATGAAGCGTTTTTGATCAAAGTGAAACAGTTGATGGAGTTTAACTCTGGAATCAGTGATTGCGGTTTGGTCATTGATGCCATGTCAATTCACCAGCAAAGCATCGATATGACGAAAGTTAAAACTTTTGAGTTTTATCCCATTTCGCCCAGTTCACGACTTGTTGCTGCGCCAAGAATTGCAAAAAGACAGCTGTGGCTGTGCATGACCTCTTTGCTCTCTGAATTGTGGGTCTCGGTTTCATTCAAACTTTCAAACTACCAGGACGCATTTGCAAATATTAATGGCCTTTTACTGCTTATTTGTTGTATCGAGCATGTCTTTTTGTAGAAAGTTAGGCAAAACTCTGCATAACCAAAAACAATTACAATAAACATTCCGAAAGACCAATTTGCCATAAGGCACACTCCCCATGAAATTAAATTCAAAGATTACGTCATGCTATCCAGATGGCACCCAGCAGCAGATAAATATGAATTGCAATATGCCCCTTTTCCTAAACAGTGCAGTCCTGTTTCCCTATCCCGTATGTACTTTATTGAAAGACATATACTCCGAGCTCTCACACAGAGAGAAGAGAGAAAGTGTATTCATAGATATTCAGTATTCACAGAGTGTATTGGTATTCACAGAGATCCACAATGTTGTATATACGAGACAAAGTTAAACTCTCTGCGTTTACACCGAATGTGTTTGCACTCTCTCCACTCTTTCTCTCTAATGCAATAACACTCCTTATCAAAAGTCTTCGAAGATATTAGGAGTTCATTTTTTCTCATCAATGGCAGCATGCGCCGCAAAACATCATGACACTCGTTAAAGGCGTGAAGTTGCACCATAAGCACTGTTGAAATTTGATGGCCCCTTGTTAACCAGGCCCTTTGTTAACCACACACACGAGAGCCACGTCAGACGGATATGAATACACAAAACCGATGAAAATAACACCGCCATGAAGTTCTTACAGACCCGTATTTTTATATTATCTGCGCGTTCATCAGCGTGCGTGTGAGTGGGTCGGAAATTTAATTTCAGCATGAATTACATGGACGCCAAAATGACAAACGCCAACAATTCAGTACGTGCGACGATTCCATTGGCTCTCAGCAATATGGACTTGAAGTTAATTTTTTATTTTAAAAAGATCCCAGCACTTTGTTCTTTTCTGGCAGTGATCCCCATAACTGTGAGTATATCATCTGCTTCCAAATTCCAGAAAAGTTGAAGGCAATTTTCAGCAGTCAAGCAAATAAAACCTTACAAAAACAAGAATTCGCTTGACGCTTCATTTTCATTGTGTCACATCTGAATAATTACTGAAATCAGTCTTCTTTCTTCTATTCTTCTAGCTGTCTGCGGTGGAGAGTTGATCACTGAAACAGGAACCCTGGAGTCACCAAGTTTTCCAGATGATTACATCTCCAACAAGGAATGCATCTGGAAAATTACAGTTCCAGAAACATTTCAGGTGGCGCTGAAATTCCAATCTTTCGAGGTGGGTCGTCCGAAAACACTGACATTTTGTTGTTTCATTCAGATGGTGGGCCAAATTTTGCCGTTGGTTCAATCAAGCGTCAATCGCCGTAATTGTAAAATTGTAATCGCTCCAAATATGAAAAGCAACGAATTTCCGTTTTCCCTGATCTTTCATTTTTTAAGTTACTATTTGAGCACTTTATGGAGTGCGTCAGATTTCTTCGTCCGAGGAACTGTTAAAATCGGAAGCTATGCTCAGATTTGGTTGTTTGTGACTCAGCAAGAGAAAACAGATGTTTGAAATGTCAAGCATCTGCATTTTAACAATAATTCAGTTGTAAAAGGTCACTGAAACAAAATCTCTTTGGTTACACATGTGATGTGCCGTAATCCTGGCATAGTAAAACAGAAAATAGACCAAGAAATACATATAGATGCCCCCACATCGTGCACCTGAAGACTGAAGACAACACAAATCAAAAATTATTTTTTGTTTTTATTTTTCCTCCCAACAGATAGAGAGCCATGATAATTGTGTCTACGACTATCTCGAAGTAAGAGATGGACATGATTCAGATAGCCCACTGATTGGCCTATTCTGTGGCTACAAAATACCAGAAGATATACGATCAACTGAAAACCATCTTTTTGTTAAATTCATTTCAGACGGTTCAGTTCAGAAGGGTGGTTTTTCAGCAACATTCATGAAGGGTTGGTAAACTATGTATAACAACAGCAAATTGCAGGAGCCTCGAAGCCTGTGACAGCTCGTCCCCGCTGTAATCTGCACAAAATCTCGATTTTGTTTTGTGACATGGTAATTTGACGTAATAAAATGACGTACTTCCACCGGTTGAAACCATGCCTCAAGTTCCATAGTCTCTTCCCCTCGAAACAGCTCCAAACGCGATTGCCAGGGTAACTCTGCTTGGGTGAACCCACCCAGATCCCGATTGCTGGGGTGAACCCACCCAGATCCCGTCCTGTCCATCGCCTCTGTAAGAGGAAGAACTGAGACGTCCCAGGCTGCATGGGATATTGCCAGCATTTTTGCTGGCAATATCCAGCAGCACTGCAGCTGGGGCAGCCATGGTGGCAAACATTTTGTGAAATGTAAATTTTTAGCATATTCCACATTTCTCCGTTTGAACAAGAACGTCCCGCCGGAACATATGGAAAGGATTTTGTTTTAACAGAGGATCGTTGGGATAAGTTCCGATGTGTAAAAGTGGCTCCAGAGGAACATATTTCCTACACATGGTTGCCACGTGGAATTCTTCCCAGGCAGGAACGTTCCGCTGGAACATGTTAAGCACTTGGCCGTGCCACGAGGCTACCATCCATATACTCAGACATTCAAAATAGCCGGGCCATATAGGAGATTTTGTCAGGCTTTTGAAGAACGGGGCAATGTTATTCCCCATCTAGTAAGCGCCGCTAAATGCATTCCTTCATGTGATGTGTTTTGCGGTGCATGCGAAATGGGAAATTACATTGCCCCGTGCTTCAAAAGTCTGAAAAAAATCGCCTATGGCCCGACTATGGTCGGTGTGGCACCCGCAATGGTGCATTCCACTGTGGCATGATCGTGGCTTCTCCCGTGGCTGGCACAGGTTTTTTCACCGTCGGTGATTGGGATGTGGCATGATCCCGTGGCAGGAAGGTTATTTTCCACCGTGCCAGGAACGAGGCATACTGCCCTGGCAGCCATGTTCCCGACATGGTGGAAAATTACGTTTATTTGTTTATTTATATTTATTTAATCAGATGGCTGCAAAATGGTAGCAAACAACACAAAGAATATGCAGGACAATAACAATTACGAGATTATAGGGTCAAAATATCAAAAGTCAGGAGATATAAAATGAAATAACTTTACGCGTTGATGCGGTCGTCATTACAAAGATAAAAATTGGATGACCCGAAGTTTCAGATTCTGGATGTTAATTTACTTGCACATGTGTTACAAGGACTCTCCATTTTATTTTTCTTAATATTTTTTCTTTCCTATCAAGCAGAATTGAGCTATTCATGTCGCGGATTAAAGATACATTTGGAGGATTGTTTATCAATTTTTAAACAATTTCAGAAATGCACATTCAGATCAAAGTTTTGCGGTAGTTGATTCCATTAAATGATTGTACGGGGGGAAAAGGAGTTACGGAACACTGAATATTTGATCAGTGGGTAGTCAAGCACACACTTATGTTTGTTGCGTCTTGGTTCGTCAAAGAGTTTGAACATATTTGGAAGCTCGCTCTGACACTTTCTCTTAAAGATATTTTTTAAGAAATTCAAGCTTCTCGACTTTCTCCTCGCTGCCAACGGAGGCAGGCCAAGTCTCAATGCATTATCCGTCACACTGACGTATGGAGAGAAATCACGGATGATGAATCTAATCGCAAGTTTTTGCACTTTCTCCACTGCCTCAATATGCGACTGCAATGTCGGGTCCCAGACTGTGCACGCGTATTCAAGAATGGGAAGAATTGTGGTCTGATAAGCTTTTAGTTTTACATCTTCAGCAGCATTCTTGAGATTCCGCATGGCCATTCCCATAGATTTTTGGCTTTTGAAATAACGGAGTTAATATGCAGTATGTCCAACTCAGGTCCGCAGAAAGGATCAACCCCAAATATTTAAAGGATTCGACCTCTGGAATTTGAATTGAGTTTATTTCATACTTAGCTGAACTGTTTCTATTGTTGCAGATGGATGTCGCTTTCCCGCGGATAAACTTCACCACAGCACATTTTCCACGTGTATGGTCATTTTCCATTCATCACACCATCAACGTTCTTTCCACGGTTGAAAAAAACGTTCCTGTCATTGTGGTGTGCCACACTCCTGCCACGGTGGAAAACAACATTCCTGCCACGTCCCTACCACGGTGGAAAAACTCGCTATGGCCGCGGAGGAAAACCACGTTTCTGCCATAGTGGCCAGCACCGTGGTGCCATACTGATCATATCCACGTGTTCCATGTTCCAGCGGAACGTTACTGCAACGTTCCTGTGCCACCCAGAAGCTTCATGCCCCTACCTTTCGCTAAATTTCTGCCTCGCCTGTCCCCGCTGAAATTTATTTCCTTTCGAGGCCCATGGCAAATTGTTATGGAAGAAAACGTTGGACAAACGCTTGTGGTGGGTGCAGAACACAGTGTTGGAAATATGTTGAAAACCCAGGAAATAAAAGGAACATAAAATTAACAGCAAACTGTCTGCATTCCAGCAAATTGTCTGGAATGCAGTTATTGATTTTGATAGAGAATAATTACAAAAAACCTCTTTCCAATTTGTTTCAGAATTCGACGAGTGCGCATCGGTTGATCATGGTTGTGAGCACAACTGTGTTAATCTTCTCGGTGGATACGAATGCACCTGTCGCATCGGATTTGAACTGCATTCAGATGGAAAACGATGCGAAGGTAAACCGTTGGCTAACACAATGGCAGGAAATGTACCTCGTGCATCAAAAGTATTTATATTGGCAGTTAAGTGACGTGCTGCGACCGGGCAATCTTCGTGCGAATGGGCGGGATTCGAAAGCTGCGTCCGAATGGACAGATTTTTTGCACCAGTCGCCTGTACAAATAGATTTCCTCTTGCAACAATGTGCAAAGGAAAACGTTGGTGCATTGACCATTACCGCCATTGTTGCAACTGCAAATCTGTTTTGGACAGACGATCTAAAGAAGTCCGATGCAAAATATCTGTCATTTCTGACGCAGCAAAAGTCCTGTTGTGTTGAGCAGACTTTTCGTCAAAAATAAAACAAAAGTTTGAGGAATCAGCCTGATTTTCCCAATCACAGCGGATATACCGCCGATTTGAGAACACCTTTTGGCGGGCACGGCATAAAAAATATTCAAGAATTTTGCAAAAAAAATACTAAAAAACACAACTATACATATCGATTGCGTGATCTCAGAACGATTATATTTTCGGCAAGACTAACGTTCTCAGAGGTTTGGGGTGAGCAGAAGAGAAATAGACTTCCCAGTGAGAATGTGTCCTGCCGTGGCAGAATAATATGCTAGCAGTATAAGTAACTATCCACTTCCATTTTTCCCGGTTAAAAATAGTCTGGTTTAAAATATATGTAGATCAGTAACATGTAATCTTTTCAACAGAATTTCTACTTTTTTCTCTTCCCAACCATTTTTACGATCCTTCCTTATCGATGAATACAGATGCATGTGGTGGCATAATTGAAGCCAATAATGGGACCATTGTCAGTCCGTCCTTCCCTGATCTCTATCCTGGAAATAAACACTGCATCTGGGAGATCATTGCACCACCACAATACAGGATAACACTCAACTTTACACATTTCGATCTGGAAGGAAACAACGTAAGAAAAACAATTTTACAATGCACACACTAAACGTTTCAAAAGTCTTTGTACATTTGGAGTTTTAATAACTGAGGCGCCATTTCAAATCAATGGCAACATATTTTTAGGCGCTAACATCATGCCACTCGTGTATGGCATTAAGTCGCGTCAAGCCCTGTTGAAATTAAAGGGCCCCTGTTTACATCTGTTTTTTAATTATCATTATAAACCTAACATTTCGGAAGTGTAATACCCTGTTACATCTGAATTTTTTTTATTATCATTTATCGAAGCTCATTAATTAATAAAGATTTGTGTTTGGCCTACATTTATGAGTACATCGTCGGAAAGCATCATTAAAAAAGAATGCGGATTTATGATCATTTATCAATTCGAAATGGCCGTTTACACTTGCGGTTTTCCTGTACATTTTCGATTGCGAAAAAGCAGTAGAGAAATATGAGCGCTCTTTTACAACAGAAATTCAAGCTTGGGAGTAGAGCAACAACAACAGTGGTGCAACCACTCGGTAATTTTTTTCCTCAACATGGGGCCCAAATTTAATGATGATGCACAGCTTTTGACCAAAATATCACTGCAGTGATATTTTTGAGATGCTTTTGTTCTCATCATTATCATCTCATCACCGGCATCTTTTGATGGGTTTTAATAACAGAAAATAGCGATAAGAACTCCTATCACTCTCAAATCAAATGATTTTTCCAAGCACAGGCCCAGCTTTTTCCATTGATGATACTCGGCAATTCGGATGACAATCAGATAATTATATTATAATCGCAATATGGGTAACAATCGGATAATCATTGACAAACTAACGAGTTGCAAGCTTTTTCATGCAAGATCAATCAGGTTACGGAGACTACGGAATGATGTTTCCAATTCCATTTAGATGGTTATGAAATTTCTACCATAGGATGGCTGAAATCCATTCTAACCAGCACATTGGGCCGATTTTTTAAACGAGGCCCATCTTTTAGGCCGCGGATTCTTTTCTTTTTGTGAACAAAATTACATTTAAAAAGAAAATAATCCGCGGCCTAAAAGATGGGCTTCGTTTAAAAAATCGGCCCATTGTCTCATAGATTTGTCCCATTTTCTTGTATCTATTTCCGCAGCAAGAGTGTGAATATGATAATGTTGAAGTGCACAGCAAGTTGGGTGAAAATCTCCTCCGTAAAATGGGCTCATTCTGTGGGACAAGACTGCCACCTCTAATCACGTCAGAAAGGAATAGCCTCAGAATTGAGTTCGTTTCAGATAATTCGGTCCAGAAGTCTGGATTTGCAGCCATCTTCTTTACTGGTTTGTTGTTTTTCGTTCAGAAAATTTGGTTTGGAATGTAGTTTTCTGGACAGCAGTCGAATCAATTATCTCGTACCACTTATTTCTCGGTTCTCCATGCTTCATATGCTTACATCCATACATCTAAAAAGCAATTTAAAGTTGCCATGTGGAACAGGCCTCTCGGTGAGGATCACGACAAAAGTCTGGTCAGGTCTGCTCTCTCAAGAAGGGACATTCTGAGCGCTGCTTCTCAGTTGTACGAATAATGAATAATCTAGACCTCATGCTCGTTAACCGTATAATGCATCTACCATTCAAATGAGCGTTTCCGAAACCAGGCAAATTCTGATGAGATAATCATTTCACAGGAGCAAGAAACCCTCATCTAATCACCCAAGGTCAAGAAAAGACACGAGTGAAATGGAATGTGGACTTGCCAGTGTTGTGTTCGGAAAAACTAATTATTCCAATGCATTTCTTCAAGACAGACCATAATTGTTTTCTTCCCACTCCAGACATTGACGAATGTGCGGTGAACAACGGCGGCTGTCATCATTCTTGTACCAATACAATCGGATCGTACAGGTGCTCGTGCCATAATGGATTCCAACTGCACGAGAATGGTCACGACTGCAAAGAAGGAGGATGCAAGTACGAAATATCAAACGCAAATGGAGAGATCACTAGTCCAAACTATCCTGACGCCTATCCCAGCAAAAAAGACTGCATCTGGCACCTGACAATAACACCAGGACACCGGGTCAAACTTGTTAGTAGTAAGCAGAAAAACGTCATTATAACCTGGAACATTTGCCAGTATTTTACAATGTATTTTCATCAGTTGAAGACCTAAAAAGGTGAGGTGCAGATACTGAGCAGAACAAGCCAAATTTCAAAACGGGAATTTCTTTTTGGTATTTTATTCCGATTCTGGGAACCATACAAATGAAATAAATAAAAAAATTAACAGCACCTCAATCTGACAGGTTATGGTTGAAAACATAGCTCCAACCCAGAAACGCCTTGACTGGTCGAACATGTTCAATGAAAATCGCAAAAATAATCTCCGAATCCCTGCGATTCAGGTCACCTAATTAAAAAAAAACATTATGGCCACAAAAAAAAACATTATGGCCACAAATATCTGGAGAAGCTGATTCAACAGCCATTGAGCGATCGCACAGCAAGTGGATTCTTTCAATCTTCTTCCAATTTTTAGAGCACTATTGAAATTGAAATAGTGATAACGTTTGTAAAAAACCTCTTTTATATTCTCTGTTAGTCATTCAGGGAGTTTGAATTGGAGCCACATCAGGAATGTGCCTATGATCACATTGTAGTTTACGACGGAAGCAGCCCAGACGACCAAATTTTGGGCCGATTTTGTGGCTCAAAGGTGCCACATCCTATTGTAGCCAGCAGCAATCAGATGTTTATTGTTTTCAAATCGGATGCTTCTGTGCAGAGGAAGGGCTTTCTTGGAATTCACAGCACAGGTGAGCGCAGAGCTAAAGCAAAGCGCCATAGGCACAGGCACCCCTTTACCCTGCCATTTAAAATGGCAGACCCAATGTGGCAATTCTTTGGCCTGATACAGGCTCGCCATATATCGACAGAATTAACGGGGAAGTTTGATACGTTCTCAGCACAAGTAAGACCATCTCCTCCAAGGCTGCAATGTGCTCTCTTTGCCATCCAACATCAATTATCTTATAACAATTATGAAAACACCTCTGTTGCAACTTTATGAACATGTGCAATGTGCATCACTATTTGCAATTCGCACAGATGGCCAGTTCTCTCGTTTGCCACCAATATCTGAGGGCATATTTTGGGCTGCTGGCAGTAGTAGGTCTGCGAAAATCCGAGCATCTTTGGATATCCGAGTACATTACAGAGATGGAGGAGATTGGGCGATTGGGGATGGAGAGATATTGATAGCTGGGGTGGGAGAGGGGGAAAAAGATTAAGCTACGTGCGGAGAGACTTGCGTATTTCTGTGGAAGGAAAACACACAAGAATAAAAATATGAGTTCAGAATTCTGGAAATCGTAACCAGAGCAACAAAAGGTAGTAGTTCGCATGCCAAAGCGTTCAATGTTTTTCTTGTTCAGGTTGCATATGTGTCCATTTCAATAACAGGGTTTATGAATGCCAGGCAAAAAACATTTTTAAGAATTTTTTGGTGCGATTGGTCTTTTCTCAACAGGAGATATGGTGATAAATTGGCAAGTTTCTGACAAAGAGTTTCTGATAAGAAGTGGGAATCAACTTCCATAAATCTGGCCGTTTTGTTGTTAATTTCTACCCCTCCCCAAAAAAGAATGCCTGCCTGATATCTAACAATAGGACATTCTGCATTTGAGGCGGCCAAGAATGCCTGCCTTCAGTTAGAAATGCAATCTGGCTGTGTGGAGATTGGCAAGAGATCATCTGCTTTCCTGTGTATGCTTATGTGTTCCCAGTTGTCTAAATGTTGCACCAAACTCTGAAGAACACCAATCAAATTGTGAGAACTGCCCAAGGCTTCCAACACATTTAATCTTTTCTTTTCTTTTTTGTTATCTCAGCTTGTGGTGGACACTTGCAGGCAACATCCAGTAAGCAACACCTGTACTCGCATGCCAAATACGGTGACCAGAATTATAATAACAAAGAAGACTGCGATTGGGTGATTGAAGCACCAGAAGGGAAGCTGGTCAAATTCAGCTTCCTAACGTTTGTCATTGAAGACGAAAAGGACTGCACCTATGACTACGTCGAAGTGTTCAATGGCTTCGACAATCAGGAGAAATTATTTGGAAAATTCTGTGGAAATATGGTAAGAAGCTGTCACAGCAGGAATAAACCGAACACATAGAAAGAGAAACACATCGTAACATGTAATAATATGTAATGAAGGCACAATTTACCTGAAACATCATCGAATTTGCAGCACTATTGATACCGTCCAAACTGGCCAAACTGGGAATGACAAGTGAGAAAAATGGAAGAAGCATTTTGCATTTGGAGAGAGGCGGCGCTCTGGGCAGAAAAACTCATAGTGATCCAGAAGTCTGCAAAATCCAGGCATACAGCATCAGATAGGCAAATACTGTGGAGTACTGCTGCAGGGCAGATTTTTCTTTTTACAACTCCTCTATGAAAGTGACATTCATGATTTCTTCACAATGACAACTCCAAATTACAAGGAATCGATTTTGAACAAAATCAGCAATGATCGAACCCATACCGTGGGGTGATCCAGTGTGGATTAACGCTAATCCGAGGTTGCGAAGTAAATTTTGTCATTTACTTGAATGGAAAAAATTAACTCGCAACTTCGGATTAGCTTTAACCCACACTGGATCACCCCACGGATAGAAAAAAGGCAACTCTGGTCTTTTTTGTTGTCAGTTTAATCTGTGGCAGAGAATAAGCACGGTAACAATCATGCTCTGCATCTGAAACCCTCAACACTATCCATGAAATGGAAACGTTCTCATGATGCGATTGATGGGTGATGAAAACATGGAATGTCAACATTCTCAATTGCAATTAAAAGTCAAACTTGAGCTGTGTGACAAGACTGTGAGAAGTGGATTTTCTAAATCAGTAAACCAGACTCCTCTGCAGTCTTGAATTATCCTTCCATAGCAGACATTTCTATAACATAAGTTTGCTCCACCACCGTTTTCAGAAAACTACATGTGTTTCTGAGGATGGAAAATCGTGTCAAACTTGTCTGGCTTTATCCACAGCTATAGCTCTTACACAAAAACATAAACAGAGTGCGAACCACTTACGGTCGGTGTTTTTTAACGATTCACAGGCCGATTCATGCACAACTCATGATCCAGGTTGAAGACAACATCAAGGCACCTATTTGCAAGGGATAACAGAGCTTGGAGAGGACAGCTTGCACCCAGTTTACGTTCATCACACTGGCCTATCAAATGAAAGAATAAAAAATAAATCAGTCATGGCATGATGAACGTAACAGCAAAATTGCACAAGACAACATTCCATTGTTTTTAACAGGAACTAACTCCTGAACGAAAATGCATGTTTCGACCTTATTTCAGATCCCTCCTGAAATAACATCAACAGATGAAGCCATGCTGATACGCTTCCGATCAGATGATTCAATTGTTTCCAAGGGCTTCTCAGCCTCATATGAAGCAGTTGACTCACTTGATTTGAACAGCGTTGATACAGGAGGAGGCGTTGGGATATCTGCATCCAACGGAGGAACAATACCAATGAAAGCGATTGTTATAAAATAGTGCCAGATTTCAAAGAGGTACGGATACAGTGAGGATCCAGTATTCTTCAGGGTGGCATCAGGTGCCGGAGGAACCTTTACAACCAGTAAGGCACAAGATCTCAATTATTGAGATCAACGGGGTTTTGGTTGGTTGCTGGAGGAATGGGTATCACTTTTTGAGTGATCTCCAATTCAAACATAGTCGTCAGTGCTGTGCTAACGCTGAACCTGACAACAGATTCTGATGTCTGCCCTCTCTTGGTTTACGAGTAGAAGGACATTCGTTTGTAAGCATTCGTCAGCCGCAACAATAAGTTTTCCATTGGATCATTTCTTTAGCACATGATAAGTTCAGCAAAATTCAAACGGCAGCTGATGGAACAGCATGATACCAAATATTTAGCTACCGTTTTTACAGTGGCAACTTGCGACAAGGATTTTGGCCATCTGGTTGCTATTTTGGTGGCTAGACGTCAGAACTGACGAGCACTTTAACAATACCTGCCAGCTCCAATGAAAAGCCAATTTGTTGGCTGCCTTGGAGACGCACGTTTGAAAGGTGGTAGACTGTCGACATGTCGCAATTGAAATTCCAGCCGACAACATTTCAGTAACGAAATGGAACGATTCCTCTCACAACATTGTTTTCATCGAGGAAGAAAAGAAAAAGACCAACATAACGCACACTACGAACATCATCGACATGTCTGCATTGTTAAGTAGTTCGAATTTTAACGTTTCGACAACAAACAATAAATTCGGTTCATATTTTATTGTGATAATAATATCATTTATCCAGCATATCCCTCCATTTTTGCTTGGGTTGTTAATGTTTCAATAATTCGAATGGACTTTTCGCCGTGGACAAATGAAAGGGAGCTAAGTGTAAGAAACTTTAATTTCTACTCCTGCGATTTTCTATTTAAAACTCATTGTTCTACAATATTTTTCATTTTTCTGTTTTCACTTAGCTCCCTTTTATTTGTCCAAGGCGTTTTTATCACCAGGGTGTTTCACCTTCAACAGCGGCAATAAGGGTCCAGTGGAAAAGTTTTCTTCGCAGTTGACAGTCGGCAGATTTCCACCACAGCGAGAAGAGTGCGGTGGGAAAACTTTTCCGCATCAAGTCAGTGGAAATTTCGCACTGGACTTTGACTTGGGTTGCAAAAGTGCCAGTTGCGGTTGATGTTTGGTGGAAAATTCACACCGTTCACATGCGATTCCCAACCAGGAGTTCCATCCACAATGATAAAATATGATAGGACATATAGGAGAAATGTTCCCATTTTATAGGACACCATTGGACATCTTTGATGGCTATTTACAGGACATTAATACGATTCGACAGCTTTTTTAGAGTAAATTTCGTTGCCAAAAGGCAAAAAAGTGAAAATGAAAGCCCGCCCATCTTCCACCCACTTGTTTCTCTTTCACTTTTTTCCTTTTTTGTGATTTATTTTAAACCGACAAATCACAAATAAGTTGCATATGACTACGAGTAACAAATACGAAAGAGAAATGTGATTACGCGGAGACATACCAAATCCATACCAAATTTATTGCAAATTTATGCACTTCAAATTTGTTGTGAAAGTAATCCACATATCGACGACAATATTTCCAGAGCACTTCTGAAACCAAATTTTAAAGGCATTTTGTTGGCCAGCAATTAAGAAACAATGATCAAATGCAAACCATAAAAACACCACAATCGAGAAACAATTGACTACTGGAAATTTAGTCAGATTTTGGAACTGTTTCCAAACATAAACAACAGAGTTATGATTTCGAATGTGCTCAACTTGCTGCAGCCTTGGTCTATTGTATCTTTCCCTTCCAGCTATCCGATACAAATAGGGTGTGACTTAAAATTATCAGCTGATTGGTTTAGAACTATCACAAATGTTATTCGTAATCTTGCTTTTGTGTATTTTCCCCAGATTTTTTTGCATCACAATCAATACGTAGATACCGTAAATCTCACATTTATTTTGAGCAGTTATGATTTTCTTCAAATTGGCAAAACAGAATAGACAACTGTTGGCACTGACAGTGAATCAATAGATCATGGCTTTATTCTGAAAAGTTTAATCAAAAACAGTATTGGGTCAATGTGGGTGAAGTGCGATTCGGGGGTAAGTGTAATATTCTCTCACACATTATTCTGTCAAGAATGATATTCAGCTTGTCCATTCAAGATACTTTTGTTCGCTCGTATAAATATTCAGAAAGTTGTCAGATTTAGAATTCGATTGAATTGAAGGACTAGATAGGTACACAGGGGAGGTTTTATTTTCGACAGAATGGTAAAATTAATTTGAAAATCGAGCTTTTAGCACCGAGCTTTCCACCGGACCCTTCCATTCGCCTTTTCTGTTTCAGGCAGAGAGGCAGTGGCTCTCTTTTCACCCAAGAAAGCGAAGAGTAAAAAACTGAGGCACTTGGGCCAATCATTGGCCTATTGGATCCCTTCTTAGATTAATCAATGGCAACAAGTAACTTTTCAAGCCACATCACCTGCATTCATTTCAAAAATACACTTCCCGTCTCCCGAGTTCTAGTCTTGGCCCGAAATTGCCTGCAAGCCCATATTTTAGTATCTATGCCCTATTTTTATTTTGTTTTATTTGCTCTGTGTAGTGCTGACTGTTATCTATAAATTTCTTACGACATCAGCAATCAGCATGGTACGTGGTGAACTCCTTAAAGTGGTCACAACATTTTCACAAAACAGAATGCAATGAAATGTAACCTCAACCAACTGATATTATCATTACTTTTAACAGTTTCTCATTGATTAATGGTCTCATATGTGTTGATCTGTTGTCTGGTTCCAGGGGGGTATTGATTGAAATAGTGCAAGGATGTCACCCATCTGTTATCTATCACTTGGTCCAATTAAAGTGCCCTGGCTGGATCATTTACGACTGGAATGAGCATTGCCTTCAACAGGCTGCTATTTGTTGTTTCATTGGACCAGGGGGAGCACTGGATGCATGCTGGATTTCAGTCATCCCTGCTGGACTCTTCAGTCGGAGATCAACGCTCATGAGTCGGAGCACAACGCTCATTTAGAAAACAATACCTGGTCGTTCACACCACAAGGCATGTTAGCCACTTTTGAGCCAACTGCCCATTGCAGGATATCTGGTGTGTGCGAGTCCACACCGTCACGTCATGCCCCATGTTATGGACATTTTGGAATGCTTTAAGCAAGCCATTTTCATGGCTCACAACAGCCATTCAATCCATTTTTCTCAATAAAAATTAGGCCCAGCAGATTGTGCAATGTGCAGCAAACTTGCTCTCTGGAGAAGGTTTCAACCAGGATTCCCAACTTGAGCACAGTTTCTCTTTGTTCATCCAGTCTGAATAGAATGATGTGAATTTGTTTCCTAGACATGTCTAAACGAAAACTGAGGAAAAAGAGCAGGTGGAGAGAGAACAAAATTGTTGAGTTTAGAATTGAAATGAAGTGATTATTTTTTTACAGAAGTGGGACAATTGGGCAATGACAAATACATCTTTTGCATTTTTTTTCATGGCCTCGGTTCTTAAATTGTTCACAGACCAGTTTTGAAAAGCGTCAAACTCTCATTACAATACAGACTTTTCAGGAATTTCCATGGAATCTCTGACTTTTCCAGTCAAGTGGCAATTCCTTGACTTTCCAGGTTCGTAGATACCCTGCAACTGTTGCCAGATTTCAATTCCCAGTGTTGCGCCATTGTCTTTAGTTTTTAGATGAGGACCAGTCGAAAACTGGGGGGTCACCTCGCGTGGATGGGAACCCACTCTCGCATCCTTGACTCAAGCCAACCACCTCTGCACTGTCCTGTCCGATGTCAAAATAAATGAGTTTTAACAGTCATTTACAGTCTTCAACTGGAGAAAGATGCAGTTTTCTCAATCTTTGCAAAAATTTCGACACAAAGATCAACATCTAGACTCGGAATGGTGCCATTCCCATATTGTGATAAAGAAACTTTGGCCAGTCAATAACTAATCCTTTTCGGATGCACTTCGTGTTTGATTTATGCTTTCTGCTGGGACAAGAAAATCATGCCAAAAACAACAATCCCTTCCCATCCTTATCCCATGATTTGACGTGTTTTTATTCGGCTGGTAAGCACCAATGACAAGGTTGTTCACTTTTCTGCATTTTGAATAAGGTTTCTCAAATGGCAGGAGATAATTTGGTAATTTTATATTTGTTTGCATTTTGAAGAACTCTGTTATTTATAATTATGGTTAAAACTGCAATTTATAAAGTTTCAGATCCTGCTTGAAAGCAGCAGATTCACAAGTGTGTAGAAGAGAGCCCACTTCTCAGAATGATCGGCCGATTTCCAAAACGAGGAATAATCTGCGGTTCGCCGCGATCCGCAGATCGACAAGCGGTAAGCTGATCGACCACAAACATTTGGATTCACATTCATACTGCGAATGACAAGGTCAACCATATGACCTCTCGTCGATCCGTGGATCGAGGCGATCCACCGTTTAATCTTTGTTTTGGAAATCGGCCGAATGTGTGGAGCTTCTGTAGTTGTTTCAGAAGAACAAGGGTTGAACCTGGCATTGGTGAGAAGGGAAAATGCAGACAGATTTTAGAAGATTCATTTCATCTGGGTAGGAATTTTGAGGTGCCATTTTCATTTATTCTGGATACCCCTACGCATTCCATTATTAGAGAAGCAACGGGTTGGGTTAGTTATGGAATGTTGTTGTAAGTCTCACTCATCCAGTTTTCAACAGTAAATTAGGTACCACTTAGCAGCAATGCTTCTTTTCACATTGAGATCAGATCTCAAACACAAATCCAACTTGCAGTGGACAATATCCAATAATTGAATCATCAAAAACGTGAATGCTGCTGATGGATCTATGTTTTCTCTTCAAATTTCAAACTGACAAAATCTTCTGAACAATCAAACCTGAAGATAAATGCCTTTTTATGGGAGGGGCATACAAAAAAATCAAATTCCATATTTCTCAACCGATAAGTTCATTTTTGGGGAGCATGTTTGGGCATCACACAATTATTGTGCACAAAAAATTTCAGACTCCTAGCTCACCTAGTTAAAGTTTGGCAGCTATATTTTTTTTTTAAATCTCTACTGAACTATTGATCGGTTCCCCGTAAAAGTAGCAGGTATTTTTTCAAAGTGTGAGCATGCAACAATGCTCAAAATTTCATGAAAATTGTGTGACGGAGCCAGAATTTTGATATTTTTACTCTTCAATGAGTTTTGGCAGTTTTATTTATACTTGCGATGGCCAAGCACTAAGTAATCTTGGAAATCGAGCCACAGTGACTAAGAAAGGTTAAGAAATCTAAAGTTTGACTGTGTCAATCGGGTATATTTTATCAGTTCGAAATACAAAATTTGACCTCTATACTTTTGGAACTAGCTGAAAAACACTGATCTAGAGTTCAAAATCACACCGAAAAACACAAAGGCAGTGAAAATCATGCTTGGAAGTCAATTTTTAACATCTATCGCTTTGTGAAGCAAATTGGCATTTTGGTCAAAACAAAGAGTTGTTGTCAAAATCTGAGTTCGTATTCGAGTTTTAGACACCTGAAATGATATTTTGACATCAAAGAATGAAAAAAAAACAGAGAAAACTTTGAGGAATGCATGAGATTTGTATTGGCCACCCTTAAAAGAGGCACAAAATCCTCTTGACAGTTCGCAACAATTTAACCACATTTGTTGCACTTTATTATTTATCAAAACAACAGTTGAATGTCACATTATTGTGTTTATTGTAAATCAGATAATTTGACCTTCATTTTACGAATTTGTTGATGGTTCTTTCATCTGGATTGTGTAGTTTTGATGAACAATCGAAATCTTTTGTCGGGGAATGTTGTTGTGGGGGATAGATTTGCAGAAGTAATTGATAGGTACTCCCCTTGTTCATATTTATCTCATTTCCATTCTTGTTATTCATTGATCTTCATTTTTAATCGATGACTCGATCCCTCCCATGTTTTTCTTTCAACACTATTTCCAGTCTTTATTACAACAATAAGCACTTCATGTTGTTCGTAAATTGTCTAGTAGATAGTTGTTTTTTCTAATTTGGTCATCTTAGCACAAAATTTGTCTGTATATCTTGCTGTACATAGAATATTTTATTGTGTGTCTTGTCTTGTGCTGTTGTTCATTTTAATCAACAATGTCATTGTTTATTCTTCATTCTTCTTGTCGTTGTATCGATGAACATTTTGTCTTCTTTATTTTGATAACTGATTTGACAATTTTAGGCATTTCATATGACGTTTTTGCAATCGTTTTATATACAATTTCAAGTTCCTGTTTGTTTTCATCGATTATTAGAGCATTCGACAGTTAAACACCATTTTATTACAGAGCTGGTGGACTTTTAATTTCTAAGAAAGTGGCCAAAATGTTGTCTGCAAGCTTGGAGAATGACCGGCCATTTCCAATACAAATCAGCTGCCCAAATTAATCGATTTGGAAGGAAGCAACCACATGTATTTTAATTGGCAGGAACAACATAGCACGTGCAATTTGTTGCATTTTTATGTGGTAAAAATCACACCAATACCAGCCATTAATGAATTGCCTGGGTAGATTTGCATAAATGGATCTCATTCATTTTTTTACTCGGGAGCCCCAGCATAATCCGACCGTGTGCCACTTGTTGCAAACACGGTACTCGGAGATCCCATGTGTTCCAGTGGCATAAGTGATTCCAGGACGGTCATGCGTGTTGCTTTGGAAGACGACCGAAAGCCATTTAGGAACTTGTTATCTCCGTGGTAATATTTTTTCATTTTCTGTCCCCGAAACTCAAACGGGCCATGAAAGGAACGTCATATGACAGCATTGCACAAGTCCTTGAAGCTGTAACGAGGGCCATTGAGGCTTTTCCCAAAACGGCTTTAAAAATCTGTGCTCGCATTGGTAGAACGTGCCCAGCTGTGTATTTATGCGGAAGGGATGTATTTTGAATATAAATAACTAATTTTGGCAAAATGGCTCAATTTTCTTTAAAATAAAAGAGGTCCGGTGTTTAACAGACATACTGTGTATGCACGATGAAAAAAAAGATTTCTCTGAGAAGCAAACTTCACAGTTGAGAAAACTGCTCCAGGAACTTTCTAATGAGTATGCTTCAACTCAGGACAATGCCATCAACATCACACAATATTCACACTAGTTCTTCATTGCTGTCAGACACATAATATTTTTTAACTTAAGTAAAAGCTCAAGGTAGGTATCAGAGTATTTGTGGCTTCAGGTCACGGCACAACTTTCGTTCGGAGCAGAAAAAGTGCTGATTTCGTTGTAACAGGTAACTTTTGCTGCTCTCGAGCGATACAACTGGGAGAGAGCAAATGGGGGGTGGGATGGTTGTATCTGCCCCTGCCTGCATTATTTGCCCAGTTATTAACAAAAAATCCGGTGATTGGACCTGGCTTGCAAAAAATCCATCCACCCAACAGATCGGTCTGTTATCAGTCAACCCCTTTAGTTACATTCACCCAGATAAGAATAATGGTAGATCATTATTCACAGTTATGGTAATACAACGTAGAGGTGCAATGATAGAATTTTGCGCCTGAGTAAACGGGCCTTAAATGCAGCCCGTAGGTATTGGCGATAGCTCAGTCGATGAGAATAATGATCATGCAAGCAAAGAAGATTCTGACATTTTTGAAGTCAATTTTTGCTTGGTAGTCTCCTAACGCAAAGAGAGCTGCACCCCTGATGTGCCTGTTCCCTGCAACTCACGCTATTCTTCCCACAGACACTGCCAACCTATATCCAGGTGCGTGAGTGATGTGAATGACTTTATGCCCAGAGCAGGATGCATTACAAGTGTCGGTTCTGCAAGTTGCCATTTCGGCATGAGCACAATCTTGACAAGAGAACTTCAATTTCAGAGTTTGATGCCTGAAAACTATGAAAGGTTGTTTAGTTTTAAATGGGCCACCCTCAACCCTGTAGATTCACAAATTTTCGGCTGCCAACCAAATAACCAGAAAGAAACTTGATTCAATATCAAGGCAACTTTTTGCCAAGGCCGCAGTAGGATCCAGATGAATTTGCCTCATTTTGCAGAAATATATAGGATAAGAGGGTTCAATCGCAAGCATGGCTTTGGCAATGGTTGGTAAAGATGGCAGAGAGAAGTCTTGTGCCATTCTATCCCAACAGTTTGCAACCTGTCCAGGGGGCAAAATTTCAGAGTGCCCATTGCAGCTTCGAAATTGGAACGGTCTGCCAGCATCAGTGGGATTGAGAAAATGGCAGGTGTGCTCATTCACCAGGACACTACTCCAACCCTCATGTGCGAGAATCTAAAGTCAGCTATCCACGTAGTTGGTTTGTTATTGATACCTACCCCACTCCACTCTCCCTACTCATGCGATCTGAGACCAGTTGACCTGCATACATCACCAAAATGTGGAAAAGCCATGTGAGGGAACAAGAAAAAAAAATTATTGGGATTTAGTTGTCAGAAAGCAGTCAACGCTGGAGGCATAAGAGGAAATGTGCTGCCTGGCAGCAGTCCGACATCTCCAGGACAGATGGAATAACCTGCAGTGTATATTGAAAAATCTTGCATTGAAAAGGAGTGAAGGAGTTAACGTTCGGAGTGAGGGAATATTTCCGGATATTGCGGATTTCAGAAAACTCCTTTCAACCAAGAATGCCGAAATAGCTGCATTGTTCTGTCGGCATCTTCCACTGCCTCTGTGCACCACCCATATTTCGCTCGTTCACAACCTGACTTTTAGCTTGTGATTGAGGGTCATTTTTGAACCAACCTGTAACACAGGAAAATTGTTGAATTGTTCAAATACCAGTGGAAAATGAGCAACACAGGCCACCATATACTTCCTCCAAAACGGCATGATTTTGAGTTGCATAATCTTCAAGATCTATGCCATTGAATTATTTAAATTGTTTTTCCACCTTTGAAAAATCCTTGCTTTTTCTTCAGAGCACAAAACACATTGAATTCTCAAGCATCTCTATACTGAGTATCAGAAAGCTGATAAAGTTCTCCTTTGGCACAAATGTCCACCATAGGTGTGTGTATTTAACCCTTAAAGGTCCATGGTCAAAATGGCACCGCTCAGGCCCAAGGGGTGGTCCAATGGACCTCCCCATCTTCTAGGCTCCTAGGGGCAATACAGGGTCCATCACCATTTTAATTGGTCTCTTTTAGCCCCCAAACCAAAATTTCAGCCAGATCTGATGACATCTTCCAGTATTTTTTGCTCTCGATAGGTCAAAAAACATGTTTTCGGTGAAAATTTTTTGAGCGAACTTTGAACTCTAATTATAGCTGCAATGTTTGCAATTTTTTGGTGTTATTGGTTTTAAATTGTCGAATTAAGTGTAACATTTGATTTTAGAACAAATAACCTTGTTTTTCCTGGCTTTATAATTTTTTTTTGGTCAGTAAGTAGTTGGTGAGAGTGATGCGGAAGGGTTCATTTTTTGAATTTTTTTTGAAAACTTGACAGAACTGGAATCCACATTCAGATTTGAAGTTTGCTGCATATGGTGGCAAAACATGAGCAAATGAGCAGCCTGACATGTCCAGAACTCGTACTAAGGTCATCACTTTGGTCACCAGCTTTTTGACATTTTAAGAGTGGCTTGAAGTCCATCCAAGGTATGGTAAAATGGACCACAACAGATAAATCTTGCATTTGAGGGAAAATTTGCACGCACAAACCAGAGCCATAAATGATGAAGTTGAACAGTTGAGGCCGCCACTGCGAAATTACGTAGTTCAAGGAGACTCCCGCCAGACCGCAGGTCGTTCGAAATAAGACGGGAAAAAGAACAACTGAAGCTTTTGACGCTGATCGGAGAGAAGCGCAATGTGCGTGTTTTTGATGATTCTTCCATCCAAGTCGAAGTTGTTATGTTCCTCTCTTAGCCTCCTCCAAAGGCACTGTTGACTCAGGTTGTCTGTTGTGATTCTCAGAACGAACGGTGCGGCCGCCTCTCCTTGCTCCCTCCATCATGTGCTGCCTGTGCCGCCGACTCAAGTCAGTCTCCAAGCAGGACCCTAGAACAATCAAGTCTCCAAGGTGTGTGCGTCGTGCTCTGCCTGGCTCGCTGTCACCAGTCTGTCGTTCCGAGTTCTTGCGTTTCTGCTGCTTTGTGTTCTTGGTGGTGGACAATCCGAATCGAAATGCCTTCCTGTTTTGTGCCTGGCTGTTCC
>JASGXE010020479.1:0-31858 GCA_030068105.1 Sinentomon sp. SZTP_YWyxl
TTCGGAGCCCGTAATGTATCCGAAGAAAATAAATGCAAAAATACAAGGAGAGAGGACCACCAAGAAAAATGAGCCCAAAATCAATCGCATGCGGATGGTGGACTCTTGTATTCGTGGGTGTTTTTCGCTGTTTGCAACGAGATTGCCCCAATATCGCCACTTGCTGCTTCTCAATGACAAAACCGAATTTATTGTTGTTCAACTCAATGGTGGTGGTTAAAATGAGATAGCGGGTGGTATTTTTTGTCATAAATCAGTTCTAAAATAAAGCTAGAAAATAATTCCCTCTGTGATTTTTACCAAAATAAGGGAAACCCGTGTATCTTTACATACGATGTTTTCCCTTGTTTTCATCGAGATACCAGCTTTCGCCTCGTTCCGCAGGAAAGCGGTTTGAGGCAAAACATGGTATCTGGTAATTTATCGAATTGCGAAAAAACTGTTGACATTTTGGAAAATAAAATTAGCGCGTCACAAAGAGCTTCAAATTCCCCGTCGAACAAGCCCACTCCGGAAAAAATCGATTGGAAACTCATGGAGTTTTTGAAGAATTTCTGATTCAAAATTTTGATCGCGTTTTTCTCGAAATAACGAAAACAGCAGTTACCATGGTTCTCCTTTTCACGGCAGATTTTACCCATAATCAACCTGGCACCTTTCATTTTTTCGTTCCTCAGCAATCAAGCACCCTACCCTCCCCATTTCCTCCTTCCTCCCAAATTTAATGCATTTTCTCAGAGAAAAAAATTGAACGGAAATTACTGCGGGAAATTGAATTGAAATTTGGAAATTATCATCACGAGTGCAGCCACCAACGTCACCGTTGTAATCGTGCATGTTTATTTGTAGAACATAGCATACACTGCTTATCAAAAGTCTTAGAACATGGGAGGTCATGGTTAACACAGTTGCTATTTAGAACCATTGACAGCATTCGCCGCAAAAACATCATGACCCGTACTCGTATTACTGACAAGCAATGGGCGGTAAGGGACAGACACTCGGATCTATCACCGAAATTTCTCGCATGTTTTATCAGTTTCACCGGACGCATTCATTCAAACGCACCACATTGGCGAAATACGTACATCCGTTTTTCAAAACATTACAACGATTTCGCCCCGTCCACCGTAATCAAATTCGGGTAAAATTTTGTAACCAAAAGCTACATTTGGTGGAACCCACTTCCGAGACGTGATTTAGGTTTCTCCCTTCCTTTTTTGTCAATCTAAGCCAACCAAACCTGGCCGAATCCCCTACTCTCAATTCCGAATGCTTCTTGTCAACCTACTGGTTAGGTTGGTATCCGCCCATTGCTTGTCATCAATTTTTGCTTGCTATCCGCCTATAAGGCCCGGAAGCGTTGTTACAGACCCTGTCGCGACTTTAGATGGCAGAGAGCGTTTTGTGCAAGAATGCTCGATTGGGGACCCTTCACTCGCAAGAAAAAAATTGTTTTTTTCTTACCTAAAGCTATGTGAACCCGACCTAACCCTGTCCTCTCTCGGGAAATCAATGCTCGCTTGGGGCACCGGCCTGCCATCTAATGTCGCGGCAGGGTTTGTGAACTGACGCCCCGGCCTACCATCTATAAAGTCGCGGCAGGGTTTGTAAACTGGCGGCCAGGAAACCGTACCAGAAGTTGGCGTGTCCACATGTATAGCATTCGATTGTGGGTATGAAGCTCGATCAAAAATCCAGGATTGGTTTTGGCAAATGTTCATGCATTTGTTACAAAGTCTCAAATGCGATATGGAAACGGCGTTGTATCCAAAATAGCACTGCGCAGGCATTTTTGGGACGCCCGGTATGTGTATTTCCCCGGCTTTCCCCAGAACCTGGCTTCAGAAAACCGCCAAAGGAAATTGAGCTTTCGAATCACTGCGGTTCGGTGCGCTTTCCACAGCACGAGTGAACGTAATTACAAACATTTATTCAGACCTGCTTTTTGAGACCTGCAGATGCGGGTTAGAAAGACAAAAGGCAGACGGTTAGAGATACGAATATGCCTTTGATGCCGGTTTAGATAAATAGAAAGCGACGATTTCACCATTCCAAAATTGCATTTCCCTTTCTTCGTAATTCAATCCCGGTCGCTGTCTTTATACGTAACAGGCGGCTTTGTCTGCCAAATTGAATATAAATTCAGAGTATCACTGCAGTGGCGATTCCTGGAATCGCAATTGAGGCATTCAGCGCGCCCCGCGAAGCGTTGCGCGAAGCGCAACGCCGGGGGAGGGGTCCGGGGAGGGGGTGTCCCCCTCCCCGAAGGGGAAGAAATTTTGAAAAAAATGTAACCTCAAAAGGTGCTCAGAATGCTTACTTTTTCAAAAACTCAGCAATTTTCACACAACCTCGTATATATACGCCCTTCGTTGAATCGCTGCGTGGAGGGGAAAATCAAGATTGGGAGGCATATCAGGAGGGGGTTCACAGGTCAGAGCCCCCAGCGGAGGGTCTGGGTTGAAGACATTATGGAAATTTGGGTTCATTTGCATGCAACCTGTATATTCGCATTCTGGAGGCCAAATTTCCATGCAAAAAGTGCATGCCCGGACGAAAGCAAAAGCTGGGTCATTTCTTGTCAGGGTCAGTCTTCTCTCCTACCCCCACGAAATGGCACTAAATTTTGCAGGTGTCTTAAAATTAATGAAAACACAGCTGCAAAATCCAAATACAATTACGCAAGGATCTGTTCAACACGCAATGTGGATTTCAGAGACATGGGAATTGGGCTTGGACCAGCCTTGATAAAACTGTTCCCATTTGACGAATTCGAGCAACGAAACGATGGCGTAGAAAGGGAAGCGGAAAAAGAGCATCTTTTCCTGACACCCATTATTCATAATTGAAATGTGAAGGGTCAGTTTTTATTGTTGCACCATGCACCAATTGAAAGAACCCACTTCCCGACCGACCCGAATGCCATCTCTGTCGGAGCACGCGAGTCTCAGTCTCGCAGCTGATGGTTGAAGTGGTCTGTCCACCGGACTCCTTGCATGCATTTCTCGCTCCGAATTCAATCTGCCCAGTGAATGCATTGGCTGCTGCATTGGCGGCTGTCCCCTCACTTCTGCCGCCTCTTTCTTGTGGTGGGGCTGTGCCTCACGCTGCATTCGGTTCATCAAGACGAATGCCATCGTCTTTTGTGTGTTGCAGCGCCAACAGGGGCATCCATTCAGAAGCAAGAGTGCCTCGAAGTCGGAACTTGAAACATATTTGCGCAATTCCGAAGCTGACTGCTGGCAATTGTTGGACATTTTTTGTGGGAAATGAATTGCCCAAATGTCCAATGAATAATTGTTCCTTTGTGAAGTAAAAATGATTTCGGAAACAGAGTTTAAGGCATTCAGTGAATGCGTTGAATGCATGGACGAGACGCCACTGAGTATCAGACTTTGCATGAATAAAACAAAAGCTGGGTTCTGTAATCCGAGTCTCAGTGTGAAACACAGGTTGGAGAAGTCCTGACACTCGTCAACGATACTGGCAAGTGGCAGTCCAGGAATCCAAGTTGAAGATATTCTGGAGTGATTTTCGAGTCTTACAGTGCAAGGGAGAAGTCCGGGAATATCTGGCAAATGCCGTTCGGGTCTGCGCGCAAGTTTTCAAAAATTGGCATTTGGTGAAAAATAAGTCGGATAAAAGATCTGACACCTTGACAGAGAAAAGTCCGACAGATATCCACATTCTGACAAAAATAAAGTCTTGAAAAGTCTGCTGTGCGCATGTCAAGACTTTTCAAGGCATGTATATGGAATGTCGTAGTGAAGTCCTATTCGTAAATGACCCGCTCTCCGGCAGTCCAAAAACAACTCGGATAATTCTTTCGACTCGACGAGAATACTCATGAAGAGCGTTTCAGAAATAAAACTGGAATTCGGAGAAAAGTTGTTGGCGAAAACGTCACTCGGAGAAGTCAGAGAAATGACATCTGCTAGTCACTCTTAGAAAAAAAAAAAACGGAGAAAACGGCATTTGGAGAAAGAGAGAAAAACGTCACTGGAGAAAGGCAGAGAAAACATCAATCCGAAAAAAAATCAGGGAAAACGGCACTCCGAGAAAATTCAGAGAAAACGTCATTCGGAGAAAAGTCAGAGAAAACTCCACTCGGGGAAAAGTGAAAGACAATGTTACTCGGAGAAAAGTCAGAGAAAACGTCAGTCGGGGAAAAGTCAGAGAAAACGCCACTCGGAGAAAAGTAAAAGAAAATGTCACTCGGAGAAAATTCAGAGAAAATGTCACTCGGAGAAAACGTCACTCGGAGAAAACGTCACTCGGAGAAAAGTCAGAGAAAACATCACTCCGAGAAAAGTCAGAGAAAACGTCACTCGGAGAAAAGTCAGAGAAAACGTCACTCGGAGAAAAGTCAGAGAAAACGTCACTCGGAGAAAATGTCACTCGGATAAAACTAAAACGTCACTCGGAGAAAACGTCACTCGGAGGAAAGTCAGAGAAAACATCACTCCGAGAAAAGTCAGAGAAAACGTCACTCGGAGAAAAGTCAGAGAAAACGTCACTCGGAGAAAATGTCACTCGGATAAAACTAAAACGTCACTCGGAGAAAACGTCATTCGGAGAAAAGTCGGAGAAAACGTCACCCGGAGAAAATGTCACTCGGATAAAACTAAAACGTCACTCGGAGAAGAGTCAGAAAACATCATTCCGAGAAAAGTCAGAAAACGTCTCTTGGAGAAAAGTCAGCGAAAAAGTCAAACATTCCCTGTGAGTGTCAAGACACTTTCATGCAAACAAAAAACCCAATGCCAATTTTCAACTTTCTGGAGCATAAATATCCAGATTTATCTCAAACGAGACGGCAATGTCACGAGACTTGCACCATGTGTTTCTCACGGTTCCAAGCCATTTTTGAAAACCAATTTCAACGATATTTTTCAGGTTTTCCAAATGGATTTCTTGTCTTTCTTCAGTGATAGAAAGTGCCGCCGCTGAGCACCCCAGTGGCCGCAGGACAGAAAAGTGGGGCCTGGGGAGCAGGATGGCGCCTCCATCGGGTTCCAAGGACTGAACCCCCAAAAAGGAGTTTGGGAGGAGACGGATCGAGTTCCTCAGAGGCCAGAGAAATCGAAAGAAGAGTTTCTCATAATGCTACAGGACGACAATTTTCAATGTTTTTTCTGTACCAAAAATCGTCAAATTCATTGGTTATTCAATGGTACAAGGTCACTATCTGGAAATAAAGATCTTTTCCAAGCTTCAAGGTATGCTTGGGAACCCCGAGTGTGGAGAACCACAAAAGCATCAAGCACAGGTGAGGTACAGTCACAGAACAATAATGACTCTCTTTATGCAAATACCTACATTGGATCATTGGAGTCATGAATGGCTGTACATCCGCCAGAGAGACTGCCTGCAGCCATGGCCAGGCATGGCACATCCATGGTACCAGACATGTGCAGTCAAAGAAACAATACTGCCTACCATGATACAATGTAAGTACTTGTATTTAGGGAGTCAGTATTGTTTCTGTGATTGTACAGTGTGGTGAGGGTTGGTCTCCGTTCTGATGTTCACAATAGAAATCTGTTTCTGGACAACGAAAAAAAGGTAATGGAGTTCGAAGTGTTACATGGGAAAATTGTTTTATTTTCCAGAAAATACGAAATAACATGACAAAAGCATCGAGAGATACAGACAGCAAGGTGGCAAAAGTGATCAAGAACATAACGGATTCGACCAAACAGTTTTAAGAGTGTTCGATTTCCATCTTCACCGAGTTACAATACAGTTTCACAGCATCTGGTTGCTGCCGGAAGTCCTAAACCGCTTGCTTCAACAGTACCGAATCCAATGTGTGAAGTTGGCTTTCCACCTGGGCCGGAGTTTGGCCCAAGGATCAATTGAGATGACATATGTACTGCTGGACTTGGTCACACCAATGTTGCCGATACTGTCACTCAAGGTGTGGAAATTCTTGCGGTGACCCAACTCCACACAAACGCTTCTTTTGGGCAACAAACCCAAAAACCCCAATGTTAAACAGGGTTGCACGATAAAAAAAAACATAAAAAGCATGCTCAGGGGAGCCATTCGGTGGGCAACTGCACGCCCTGACGGAATATGCCTCCCCAGCGGTGCTTATGCCCCTAGGCATGATGTGCTCTTGGCTCGCCCTGGTGAGAAATCTACCTTGAACACGAATATTGCACTCAAAATTCACCCCAAATTAAAAAACTTCTTCAATTTCAGTGAGGCTCCATCCCCAGTTCCCCCACATGCGAGCTCTGCCACTTGAAAACCTGATGGGGCTCTGACCAGACTCCAAGGGTGCTATCTCCGAGACCCCCAACTGGGTCGGTGCCACAAGCTCCTTCCCTGATGATCTCGCCCTCCAAAAACCTAAAATGATGCCCTAAATCTACACAATACCCACCAGGCCAAAATCCCAAGCAGGAAGCAAGCCAACCTCCACAACTCATTCTAAGAACCTCCATGGCGGTGATGCAGTTTTACGTTCACATGGCAGAAAAGGAGCCTCCAACACGAAGCAGCCTGCTTTATACACTGCAGAAATGACGGGAACTGCCGACACGTGGCAACCCAACTTCACACACGTCAAATGAACAATGTCCTGTGACCCAACTCGACCCAAGTCGAAAACCAACTTTAAATATGTGCGGTTCCCCTTCGTCGAATTCATGTCACAAAATGATATGAGATTGTCATTTACGAAACGATTTTGGTTCCATTGGCACCTTAACTTTTCATATTTTTTGACCTAAAGGCATTACAACATCGGCCGATTTCCCGTCCGCGGACCGTTGCGATCCGCGGATCGACGTGTGGTGAGCTGGTTGACGACAAACATTTGGATTCACATCGATACTGCGAATGACAAGGTCAACCATATCACCACTCGTCGATGATGGATTAATCTTCGTTTTGGAAATCGGCCGCACTGTAATTAGAATTTACCTGATGATGCGTCATAAATGACACATCAAAAAATGACAATAGAAATTCACCGTAAGTCACTCCAAATGACACGAAACGTCATTTTGAGATGGAACAGTGGCAAAATCCAAGTCAAACCCATCTCCAAACTGAGTCTAGTAAAGTCCTTTTTTGTCTCACTGATCATTTGAAAACCAGTGTTGTTCAGGTGCATGCAATGTCAGAAGTGAAGAGGTAAAATGAACACCCTTTAGCAAGTGAAGATGAGAAAAGAACACCCTTTATCTCTGAAGCATTAAAGCGGTCAACAAACACAGTCGAACAGTTCGAGCAGATACGCAGGGTGAGGTGATTTGAACAGAATCAAAAATACATGATGCAATAGACACAAATAAACAAGAAATTCATAATTGAAAAAAATATTTGCTTTGTCATCGAAGAGAAAAAAACTGAAAATAATACACTAAAAAGAACAAAAATCGACACAATCAGGTATGGGGTCAAATCAGGTATGCCAGATTTGATGCACAAGCAAAAAGTAAAAAAAAACTACGAATCAGACGAAGGTTCTGATCAGACTTGGGACTTGTTGAGCTTATCGCCCATTTCACGAGGAAAGTATTTTTAAGTTGCGTCAGAACAAGGCATCACTCCGAGAGGCACGCCAGTAAAAGCATCTGGGAGGTAACTTCCGCCGGAAGTGCGGTCATTCGCTCTCTGGAGTGCGGGGCCTCAGTTCGGCCGCTGTCCGCTTCAGGTGCCGGCGCTCTTACGGAACGCCGCACATTCAAATAACATGCATTGCAGGCAGCGAGGTCAGCAGAGCACAAGTGTTCGCCGCTTGCAATGGAAACCGACTCCATCTGGCATGCCTCTCGTTGGAGTGATGCCTTGGTCAGAATGTGAGAATGGACAGATGTTTTGCATCAGACTATATCAAATCACCTGTCCAAAAACAGATTTGCAGCTGCAAGAATGTGTAAAGGCGAACATTGGAGCATTGATCATGAACCATTGTCGCAAGTGAAAATCTGATTTGAGCAGACAATCTGAAAAAGTCTGATGCAAAAAAATTTGTCCATTCTGATGCAGCTTTCTGTGGCAACAACTCTAAAAGTACAGGGGGTTCATGAAAACAGTGAACACACCGTTTGCCCACTGCAATCCATTCAAAATTTGCTGTCAACATTTTCCATTTTCCCTAATATCTGCCGCACGTTGGCAAAATGTTCGTTTGTGGCCGATTTCTTTTTCAATTCGAAAAAAGGTGTGACTCAGAAAAATTACATTCGCAGCGTCGTCACAAACTGACAACTGCATGTGCTTACAAAGTTTAGTGACTTCATTAAAATTGGCACACTTTCTCTGGTTTTTTTGAGGATTGCACAGTGGTTATGCAGTCACAGAATCAATTATGACTTCCTTAATACGAAGGCGCCCATAAATAATGAGAATTGCACCGAAATTTGCATTTGAAATGGATTTTTCCACTTTGGTGTCAAACCTTAATTCGTTTTAGGGTACTTGGTAATTTTTGGAAAAATGCCCTGCACATTTTTGATTTTTTGGTCATTTCAAAAAAAGCATCAAGCAGATGCAAGGCAGTCGATTTGACAGGTGTGAAAAGATGGGAAACAAGAAGTTTCTCCACACCAATGTTTTGAGACACAAGTACCGGCACCAAAATAAATAACTTTTACTTCATATTTGACCCATATTCTGCACAGTTGTCACAACAATATGAGTTCAGTGCTTCTGTGCTTTGATGTGGCGGAACAAGTCTTTTCTCAATTCCATGCACCTGGAAAATTGAGTCCCATGCACCTGGCTAATTGCATCTTACCATATCTCTCATGTTTTTAAAATTGCCATGGAATGCGAATTCTGCACTGGAAAAACCTTAAATTCACCAAAACACTGAAGCGAGTCAAAGTTTTGACGCCAAAGTGGAAAAATTCATTTCAAATGCAAATTTCGGTGCAACTCTCATTATTTATTGTGCGCCCCTAGTACAAGTGCCTACATTGGATCATGGGAGTTATCATGACCTCAGTACGCACGGGCGATTCCCAGAATGTGCCGATTTGGGTTCGGTCAGGGCAGCTTAGTTAGGTCTTGGTTAAGTTGGATCTATCATAACTTAATCTAACCTAGCCTTACTCAACTCAGGACACTCTTGGAAATGCAGTGTTGCTGGTGTGTGTTATTGTGTTGCCCCAAACAGGACCTTCCCTGTCCTCTATGTCACCAAAGGTGCCACTTTTCCCCAAGGGATGGTATGCCGAGGAACTTATCAAAGGGGCTCTCCCTTGTGGAAAAGAGCTGGCAAAGAGGAAGGGCATCAGAATAAGAAAATAATAAGGTCACAAAACATGTCTGACGTTGCGCATACAAGAAACAAGTCTGTCAAAAAAAGAGACAAAATAATGATTTGAGATGCTTAATTTTAAAGCAGTGAGACGAAAGATGCTTTCGCACAGCAAAAGCATAGAAGTACAGGGAAGATCAAAATACCCATGCCATTCCTGAGCAGCTGCTAGAGAATACCAGGCTGGAAATGACTCAATGTAATGTCTGTTTCGAGGTTCAAGCAGGTCTCGCCTCGGGAGCATTTTTGTGGCTTCTTCTTCTTTTGTGCAGTGGGCAATTCGGGTCACCAACACTGAGAATTCCATTGGCTACTTTGCAAAAAAGTCGTAAAAAACGTTCGCCTGCTTCTAGACTCTCTACTCATTTTTGAGTAGGGCAGTTTCACCTACGTTGAGGCAAACTGGGGGCTAAACGAAATGAACAGGGGGGGACAATCCAGAACCGGGGACAATCTAGAACCCCAGTTCTGTATTGTGCGAACAAGGGGGACAATCGAGAACCCCCGAGTCCATCATGAAGGAAGAATCTAGAACCCTAGATGATCGTTGTAAAGTACTAGGTGCTCAACATTTCTTGCTTTTTCGTTTCTTTTTGTTTGCTTGTATTTCCTAACCTAAAGTAACCTAACCTATTGCATGTGGCATCGTTCTGCGTCAGAGATCTTGCGGTGAGTTGTAATGGTCCTGTACGGTTGAAGAGCAGCGGATAGGTGCGATATCCACGTTAGGTAAGGATAGGTTACGAAACACAAACAAACAAAAGGAAAAAGAAAAAAAAAAGGTAGGTTAGGCTGGGAAATACAAGCAAGCAAAAAAAGGAAAAAGCAAAAAATGTTAAGCATCCAGTACTTTACAACGATCATCTAGGGATCTAGATTGCAGTGGCGATTCCTGGCCTTACCGCTCAGGCATTCGCATGGTCAAGACGAGGGGTCCGGGGGAGCTGAAGAAATTTTGAAATTTATGGGAAATTTTCGGTGCAATATTCATGTTCTGGAGGCCGAATTTCCTGCCAGAGCGAACAAAAAAAAACACAAGCCAGGGGACAATCGGAATGGTTATCGCTCCTCTGAAATGACGCAACTGTTCGCAGGAAATAACATCGAAGGCAAGGCTGCGGGTGGTACACCATTGGGGTCTCAACGGGTGGACCACTGAAAGGTGTCGGGGAAAGGAGTCTCCCAGAGTTGCGTGTCCAAAAATCACCTGGTTAAGGCAATAATTCAAAACACAAGTTCAAATACATGCATCAGACAAACCAAAAACCACGAAATATCACGACCAGGCAAGGAGCTTCCCTTTCTCAAATCCCTGCATCTCTCAACTTCATCATTTTCACCTGACCGACCCTAATGCCATCTCTATCGGAGAGCGTGAGGTTCCGCTTCGAACTGATGGTTGAAGCAGTATGTTCTCCTGCCAGACGCATGCTATTCTTTCTCCGAATACAATCTGGCCGGTGAATGCCTTGGCCATTTTGCTGGCGTCTCTGCCCTGACTTCTGCCGCCTCCTTCTTGTAGTGGGATTGCGCCTCATGCTGCATTCGGTTTAGTTTGGTGAATGCCGTCGTCTTTTGTGTGTTGCAGGTGCAGCGCAATAGGAGTTCCACCCAATTGCAAATTTTCTGTTACGTTTGCACGCAAATCCGAAAGCCAGCTGCTTGAATTTTTCACCAGTTTTTGCGACAAATGTGAATCCCAAATGTCCAGTGTATGGGCGGTTCATTGTGGAATTTGCACATTTAAAAATAGGCATTCAGTGAATGCATTGAATGCACGGACGTGACGCGACTGCATGACACACTCAGGTGTTTTAGATTGCCACCCCTTGTTCGCACAATACAGAACTGGGGTTCTAGATTGTCCCCCACACGTAAATTTCGTTCACCCAAACTGGGTTTTCTGTTTACCAATACTTCTACCAAGTAGCAGACCATTTCTACACAAAAAAGAAAGTTTGACGAAGAGAAACAAATATTCTGTGCACTTTACAATGCGACTAGACAGTGAGTACTAGGCTAGCAGGTCAAAGGTCAAACAGTGCTTGATCATCTGATTAATTGTCTCATTCGAAGACAGTTGCAAATAATAGGAATCCCCTAATTTTTATAAATGTTTTTCAAGACTTTCCCAAGTGGCAGAACCGCAGAAAGTGGCCGCATGCTGCAAAAGTTGGGTTTGCGGTGGCACCATCAGCAAGGTTCCAAGGGATAGAGCTCCTGGCAGGTGCTTTAGGAGACACGAGGCCCTCAAAAGCTGGAGCTGTCGCAACAAGACGGGTTCTCGGAAAGCTACTGGATGACAATGTTTCAGATTTTAGCCAAAAGATCATCAAATTCTGGATTTTCCAAGGCTTCAAGTTGGACAGGCCACAAAAGTAATGAAAGCGAAAGCCTACGCGGGCTTTTGGGAATGCCCATTCTGGAAGACACCGAAATAACATTTCGACGAATCACCACGGACCAAGGTACAGGGTGGGCCATAAGTCCCGTCACAAAGTTTTCTACTGAAATAACGGTTCCTACAGGTTGTGTGAGGTCAACGAACTGTCTTGACACAAATTCAGCAAACTGGCAGCAAGCTTGCCAAGCCACGATGATCGGTTAACTCTCAATCACATCATGGGGTGAACGGGTATCTCTCAATGAGGGACGGGGATCTCAAGAATGTTACGAACTTCTGATGAAAAGAATGTTACGATCTCAAGAATGTTGTCTCCCACTGGCATGTTATGAACATTGAGCGTTAGTGTTTTTCCAAAATGTTTAGCATCGCTGTATCCACATGCATAAAGGCAATGCAATTCAATCCACATTATACCATCATGGATCCAGCAGTTGTCTGAAATGATGTCAGGATTCGCATGCAGTACGATCCAATAGATCCCAAATTTCCTTTCTTTATTTGCAGAAAAAAGCAAGCCCGTAGGCCTATTTGCAACTGTCTGTCCGTAATCAGGGTTGCCAGCCGTTTCCCAGATCTCAATTCACTGACTTTTCCAGGTCTGTTGCCGGGAAATACCAGGCCCTTTTCTGGCCTGATGTCTCATAAAACTGTCAATTTTCAAGATTTTCCTGAAAGAACGCTAAGAATTCCACAGCTTGATGAAAACCATTCATTTTGAAAAGAAGCAAAAAAGCATTTTTGACAAAAATTGCTTGAATGTTCCAAAACGGATGCTCAAACTGAGTAATTTGACTGGAAAAATTCCCTTTTGGTATTTCGATTTCCTTGACGTTTCCAGGTTTGGCAGCAAAAGCCCTTGAAATCCATGACTTTTCCAGGTATTCCAGGTTCGTTTTTCAAATTCCTGACTTTTCCAGGTTCTCCAGGTTTACCAGGTCGCAGGCAACCCTGGTAATCATCCATCAATACATAGGTATATGACAGAGGTTCGCAACAATTATAATTTCTACAGCAGAGCAAGAGAATCTGGGTCAAATAAATAAATAAATTAATAGACAAAATCAAAAAATACACTCTTGAACAAAACCAAGTTCATCATCGAGATTAGGTTAGCCAGAAAACGACACACACTGAGATTCACAACCGTATTTTCTATGCGAGTGCTAAATTTCAAAATGTGTTTTTGAGTCGAGTGCGATAAATACAATTGGAAAAATTACGTGCCAAAGTGCTTTTGATTGATTATATTGTAATACGTACGAGTACAGTGGAGAAAAAGTTAAACAATCTGAACAAAAAAGAGTGCAAATAGTTCACAACCGAAGAGGCATCAAAGATCAGTCAAAAACAAATCGATTCGACCAGATTTCATTATGCAACTTTTGAACAAGGGCTCCACCATGCGTTTCCAGGGTCTATCATCCCCCACCACCCCTCCCTCAAACCTGAAAATCATACATTTTGAGGATAAAAATTGGACGGGTGCAGGATTATCATCCCCCTCAAGTAACAACTACCACGACTCAAAACAACAACGGGTCATGAGAACATTACCCATTACCATGAGAACATTACCCATTGTTATCAAAGCTGGAACATTACCCATCACCAATCTACCCAATCCGATTCCACTGATGGGTCACCCTACCCCCTTCCAAAAATTCTCTCACAAGGTGCTGGAATCCAGTTTGCAGATTTTGCAAATAAAAGGACCCATCGCCTCCGATGGGAGTATGGATACCACTACCCCCCCCCAATGGGAGTCTGAATCCCCATTCGTCCCCACAATTCCGAGTCCACCCTTCCTCCCCCAACGAGAGCAGTCCAGATCCCCGTAACTCACCCAATGGGAGTCCTGATCCCCCTATCGGAGTCCGGATGCACATTCCTCCACCCTATGGGAGTCCGAATGCCGATACCTCCCCCAATGGTAGTCCTGATCCCCATACCACCCCAATGGTAGTCCTGATCCCCATACCACCCCAATGGTAGTCTGGATCCCATAAACATGCCCCAATTTTTCACGAATTTGGAGGGTTTGGAAGGCGTTCAACTGAAGTCCACGATTTTGCCCAACCTGATGAGTTCACAAAGGCATAGTGAATGGGGCCTTGCACTTGGGTGGCCACCCCTCCAACTTTAAAGCACAGATGGTTTCCACAAGCCCCTGAATTTGTCATTAAATTCTGCCCCGATGAATGGCCTGCCCCCGATCGAGGCATTTTGAAGAAAGCTGGCAGAGAAATTTTTGAAAGACTCGATTTTCGGCATAAACAGCAGGTACTTACCTGCGCCATTGTGGCCATGTGCCCAGCCTTTTTCGTATAACTATGCTGTCCTTGGGCAATGCAGCAATGGGTATTTTTGAGAACTTCGGCCTGCATTACTTTCTATGCAAAGTACAGGTTTGCTCCAAGAAACAATGACACAAAGTACTTTTCCTTGCATAGCTTAAACACCTACACTAGAATCATTACCCTGAAGATCGCATCATGGTGAAGCGATAATAAATGGGGCTTATCAGACTCCCAATTCAACCAACATTTGACAGGATTTCATACTGGGTAAAACATACACGATGTACTTACCTGAAATACCTAGTAACGTTTAAAGCACACGATCAAATAATAGCTGAGTATCGGCAAAAAGAGAAAAGGGCATTACACCCCACAAAACAATATAACTTTGCAACATACAAGTTCCTAGGCGCAAGACACAGACAGGCAATGCGGAGTCTCTCTCAATCCCGATTCTCCACGTCGAGTTCGTTCCCGCAGTGGAATCCGCTGAGAGCAGGATGGATCCTTTCCGCATGCCGCTTCAGATGGGCCTTCCTCTCAGTTTTGTAGTGGCAGAATTCGCAGTAGTAGAGCTTAGGCGGCAGCGGCACTCTTGGCAGGATCATATCCGTCGTGAAATGCCCGCTCTCCCGCTTGTGCCGCTGCAGGATCTGCTTATTCCCGGCTTCAAAGTCACACTGTTCGCATGAGTATCGCCGGACGACTTTCTCCGAGGGTTCTGCGGCAACGGGCGGCTGAGATTCTCTTGGTAACCTGACTGTGAACGCATGTTTGCGCTTGTGTTGGACGAGCTGGTAGTTATCGCGGGCTCTGTAGTCGCACACGTCGCAGGCAAACTTCTTCACGATGGGCCTCGCACCCGGCTCACGTCGTGATTTCATCCTGTGGGTGAGCATGTGTTGTGCAAAGTCCACATTCACATTGGTCGTGAAGCCGCACACGGCGCAACTGAACTTCTTCAGTGCGTCCCCTGTGCCGCCAATGCCGGGGACACCGATTGGGGCATAATTTCTCACCCACTTCCCGGTTCTCTTCTCGTGAATCCGCTTGTGACGCACGATGTGAGCCCTCCGTTTTGTCTGGTAGTTGCACGTCTCACAGGAGAACAGCCTCGGTGGATTGCGATCCTCGCGGACAGAGTTCCGAGCAGCCTGGTGAGCCAAAGCCGCCCGTTCTTCCCTGAGTTTCGCCTCCAGCTCGGCCAAGTGCACATTCTTGTGCTCCGCAAGGTCGCTCTTGAGCTCCGTGACGAATGTACACAGCTCGCAGAAATACCTCTTTGTGGTCAGCTTCTGGTGAACTATCATGTGACGATTGAGGTGGTAATTGCTCGCCCCCCTGTAGTCGCACTGACTGCAGAGAAAGTTCTTTGGCTTCTCGCGGTGTCGCATCCGTGAACCGTAAATCTGACCATTCGCGTGCACCAATCGTTTATGCCGGTCCAAGTGGTAAATGTACCCCGTACTATAGTCGCACATATCGCAACCATAGATTTTTCGGTGCACTTGAACTGGGCTCCATCGCAGCGGGACCGGCAACAGGCTCCACCCCCTCCGTGGTCGGTGTAGAGCCGACACCGTTATTCTTCGTGTGGATGATCATGTGGCTCCGTAGCCTCTCCTCATCGAGAACCTTGAATCCGCAGACACCGCAAACCAGTTTCTGCACGGGTGGTTCCGGTGCGATTTTCGGCACGCTCCGCACCAGAAGGCCGTTGCGCATCGCAAATCGTTTCAGATGGACTTGTTGGTGTCGCTTCAGGTGGTAGCTGTCCTTTGCACCATAGTTGCACATGCTGCAGATATATCTTTTGTCCTGATGTTGCACGGGGGGAGTTTCTGAAAGCGAGAGGAGAGAAGAAATTTCCAAAATTGTGCAGACGATAACAGTGACAGAAACAAAAATGACTCCCTGAAGGAGGACCAACCACCTCCGTGTGTGTTTCTATGTTTTGTTAACCGATTTTGCTCAAATTTTACACTGTTTGTCGACTGATTTTGCTCAAATTTTACACTGTGTTTGTCAACCGATTTTGTTCACATTTTACGTACTTGAGGGGGTTCACCATGGCACTTTCTGTCCAAAATTTCACCCCTGTAGCCCATGTGGTTTAGACGCTAGGGTCATTTCAAGTCCAAAAAAGATGTTGGCCCTGACCCGTACCCTGTGGAGGAGAAGCAAGCCAAAGCTGTCAAAATTGGTTATCGGGGACAGAAAACCAAGCCAAAACTTTTGACGTGGCCAGTTTTTTTCTATTTCTTGCTCTGTTTTAGCTACTTGCAGTTTTTCCTTGCTGCGATTTAGTTTTTCTGTGCAAAATAACCACAACCAAAAGCAATTCAGAAGTCAGTAATAAGCTTTTACCGTTTATTTCGACCAATAGGAACAGCTCTCGGAAAATTCTCGATAACTTTTTAACCATAAATGATATCACCAAACCGTTAGCACTGGTGAATTCAAATAAAGAGGAGCATATTTCTGGTCAAAAAAATAAAGTCAGTTTTGACCATTTTTCCATGTCCGAGGTGATCATGTGGGTTCATGTAGCACAAGAACCTACATTGGATCATGGGAGTCAGTATTGTTTCTATGTCTGTACATGTCTGGTATCATGGATGTGCCGTGTCTGGCCATGGCTGCAGGCATTCTCTCAGGGGCATGTCCATCCACAGGAACAATTTAGACTCCTATGATCCGGTGTAGGTACCTACTTGTTTTAAGGGAGTCATTGTTGTTTGTGTAACTGTACATTTTGCACAATAGTGGAGTTTTAGAGAGTGATCTTAGAAACTGCCGGCTTGTTCGAAACTTAGCAAAGATGTCAGTGAAGTGCACAAGATAAAGACGGAGCGACGCCACAGATTCAAAGGAGATACGTGCTACAATGCTGCTATTTCACATCCGATCACAGCTGTAGTTTTCACCGTCATCACTGGTTCACAGCTGCTCGTTGTGAAGGATGTGTGCAATAACAAAAAAAGGCTTTACAAAACCCTGCCTATGGTCCCCCCGTTAAGAAGGATGTGGATGCAATACCTCCACATCCTTGTTCTTACCGTTCATATCTGATTCTTCAGTCATATTCAGGAACTATTTGCAGACATTTTTTGCCAATGACGGCATGCCAGTGAGAGAGTTGAGAGATTTGCCAATGACTCTCTCTCCCTGGTTGAGAGAGTCATTCAGAAATTGGATGCCAAATGGTGTCTACAATGGCGCCACAGACGCACAATTTTTGTTTGGTCAACGGTTGGTTATTGAATGGTTATGGGTGGGTTGTTGAATGGTTTGATAATGGGTGGGCTGTTGAATGATCTGGGTGGTTTGGTCAAGGGTGAGTTGTTGAACGGTTGTTGGTGGGTTGTTGAATGGTTAATGCTGGTTTGGTCAAAGTTGGGTTGTTGAATGGTTTTGGGTGGGTTGTTGAATGGTTATCGGTGGTTTGGTGATGGGTGGGTTGTTGAATGGTCTGGGTGGTTTGGTCAAGGGTGAGCTGTTGGACGGTTGTGGGTGGGTTGTTGAATGGTTAATGCTGGTTTGGTCAAAGTTGGGTTGTTGATGGTTATGGGTGGTTTGGTCATGGATGAATTGTTGAATGGTTAATGGTGATATGGTCATGGGTGGGTTGTTGACTGGTCATTAGTGGTTTGGTAATGGGTGAGTTGTTGAGTGGTCATGGTTTGGTCACGGGTAGGTTGTTTTTTTTGTTGAGTGGTTGCGTGTGGACTTTCTGCAAGACAAAAGCAGCTGTCGGCAAGTTGTCTGCAACAGTTCCCGATTTTTTCCACAACGAAGATTTGCCTCTGCAGAGTCAGAACCACACCATATGTAGCCAACGGAACTGTTTCCAAAAGGTCAGACGAGAAAAATGAATCAAAATTAAAACGAATATCGTCAAACTGCAACAGGAGAGAGCCACTTTTTGTAACACCTCATGGAATGACGCAAATCACGAGAAATCAGAGAAGTCCCCGCAGTTGGGGCACGAGGATGTGTGATGCTCTGGAGAATCAACTGGTTCCAGAATGCTTCAGGTATCCTTGAAAAGTCCTCTGATACAAGAGTTAATAAGCAGTACACAGGGTATGTTACAATAAAAAATTAATTACTCCATTTGTTTTTGCTTGGACATTGCATTGCGCAAATTAACAGGCAGTAGGGGAAGAAAAGGAACAACATGTGGGAGGGGAGTGGCAACAAGCACGAGGGGAGGAGGGAAAATGAGCAAGAGGCTCAGCAGAGGGAGAGCAGGCGGGAGGGGCAGTTCCAGGACAACAGGCAGGAGGGCAGAAGAGAGACAGCAGGCAGCAGGGCAGATGTGGGACAGCAGGCGGCAGGGCAGATGTGGGACAGCAGGCGGGAGGGCAGAAGAGGGACAACAGGCAGGAGCAGGATCAAAAGCCTCGCTCATGAAAATTTTCGAAAACTTCTTTACCTGAGGCAGCAAGTGGATCTGTGGCATCTGCGGCTTCCTCTTCGGGCACATTGAATCCGTAGATAGACGCAGCTTCAAACCAGAGGCTGTTGTTCATGAAATCCGAATGCAAATCAGCCATCGATGCCAACGACTCCTTGGATATCTGTGCCTCTTCCTCCTCATGGGGAACTTCACTATCCGGGGAAGGCGGGGCCATGTTAGCAGGCCCGTTGGGAACAGCACTCGGCAAGCCGTGATCATGTCGGCACTGTTGGCGCTGAACGGAATGGGAGTCTTTTCAGCCATGGAGGGAACCGGACTCTTCTCCCTGCGGACTCTGGGTGGGACTGGGGTAACCTCAGTGTTGTTAGTCTTTGACTTGACGGGACGCTTTCCATTGCCGCCGGGAACAATCGGAACGAGGCTGATTTCAGTGTTGCTGTTCCCGTGCTCAAGCAGGAACTCCCGGACGCTCTGCAACTCGAGGTCGTTTACGTCGGACTGAAAGGACGCCGAATGGGCTGACGTGTCGTCCGCAATGCTGCCGTCAGACGACTCTGAGATGCCACGGTTGCTGCCAACTCTGTTTCCAACATTGGCGGTGGGTACACTGTAGCTGTTCCTGGCGACGAAATTTTTCAGGGACCAACTCTTCCGTCCCGTGGAACTTTCCGGACAGCTACCAGATGGTTCCGAGTCTTCTTCGTCCGACGCTTGCTCATCCAACTCCGGTCCACCTCCCAATCTATCGGCATCAGAAGGGCCGCAAGCAGACGAGTCGGTGTCGGAAAATAATTCCGACAATGATTCATGGGATAGCTTAAGGAGGTGGTTGAGTTGTTGCTGGCAGTTTCCACAACAGTGGAAGCTCGGTGACTGGAATCACCATCCATCACATAAAATAGCTGATTCAGATCGAGAAGTAAGAACAGTGAAACCTAATTCCAAAAGCAAAATTTTACGGGGCATCAGAAAAAATAGGTGTGATGCGATACCCAGTCGACCATTTTTGGGATTTGAGCCTGCCAGTTTATTTATTAATTTATGTTATTTGCTAACCCTTAGAGCAAATGTATCAATGCGTGTGTATAAAGGCAAATGTCTTAAAAAGGCAAGTAAAGCCCTCACGGAAAGAAAAGAAACACGCAAACAAAGGGCATCAAAAATGATGAACGGAAAAAAGCCAGGTGCTTCAATGTCACACGTGACAGGGGAAAAAACTGTTGAATGCAGATCCAACAATGCCAGTGGTCAGGATGTCGGAGACCCTACAAAGATGCCAGAAATTGCCTGCAGCAACAAGTAGTCTCTGGACATGGCGTTCCAGTCATCGAGTGTTCTCAGGATAAGTTTGATAAGAAATGCAACCACAATCTCCTTCCTTCCTGCAAGCTCTGAGAGGAGACAGTTCAAGCTCAGGCAACATGGACTCAAACACTGGCTGTGCTACCATAGTTTCAGGCTATGGCACCAAAAAATCATTCACTTCCACAATTATTGTCATGTCATTTTTGTGACACGGGCAGTAAAAGTTCTCTGAAAAGCTGGCAGATATACACCAAAAAATATTGTGAAGGCAGGGATCGAGTTTCGAATTCGTTCCTATGAATTTCGACACCTTGAAGGTTGCCGGCTGTGCATAATATTGATGATGACCAAGCCTCTGACTGCCATAATACGTCGATCCAACAGTGTACACAGCAATGGCTCCAACCCCACCTGGTGCGGTTGGCATTTCTGAATTACGAGTGTGCTTTTCAGCAAATGTCAGCTGGCCGCACTGTTTTTGGTACACATTTCTCGTTTTTCTGCAAAGATTTCGGTTCACATTTTCCATTAGCCACGCACAGAGCATGCAATAGTGGTCAGAGGGTTTTTTGGCCCCAAAAACCTTTAAAAGCCACCGGCTTCTCCGATTTTTCTTTGAATTTTTTGCACTTGATAGAATATCTCAGAGACATGTATACAAAATTGTTAATTTTCACAAAACCAGAAAAGCAATCAAGCCCAATTTTTTCAGACATTCTTTCAAAAGACCATTCCTCAAATACATGAGAAGAGATTTGAAATTGGTCCGCTCTAAATATACTGGTCTCAGTAATTATTGATCATCCTACGTAAAACCAGCTTTCGTCAGATATTTCCCAAGGGGCATGTTTGTGGTGCGTGGAAACAGATACCAGGTAAATCATGCATTTTGACCTCGTGAGTCACAGAGAAAAGGCACAAAAAAAGAACAAATTACTTGTCTCAGTTAGCCATCATCGACAAGTGAACCGCATAATTCAATACAGCACATCATAGCTGGAAGGAAGGGCAGAGAGATAAAGGGTATTTCAGGGGCATTATTTAGGGGGACAATTGTCCCTGCCTGGAAATGTCCCCCATCGGTTTGCACCCTGGCTTTTGCCTCGCCCTTATGGGATAGCTTCCGGAAGGCCCCACCCCCAGACCGCCACGAGAGGCACTGCTCTGCTTCACAGAACTTCACTGCTCTGCTACAGACCCCAATTACTGGGGGCTTTGCCTGCCGACTGGGCGGTGACCAGATACATCATACAGATAAATGCCCCCTCTGTCAATCCTGAAATGATGATCCTGGTTTTTTCAACTTGACACTCAAACCGGGGGTTCGGCATTTTTCACAACAGTTGCAAATTCTTGTTCACCCTCCCAGGATCAATGAGGTGTGGCATGGTCCCTTCACCAAATTCGGCCAGAGTACTCGTATTCCAAAAAAAGAAAATGCAATTTCCGACATCTTTCCACGGTTATTTAAAGAATAACATACTCTCAATGTGCGGGTGGTGCAAAATTGTTGGTCGTGCATAATTGGCATGTGTCCCTTATGCCGTGTTATGCCGCATTAGAATGGACAGATTTTTTGCATCAGACTTTTTTCAGATTGTCCGAAACAGATTGTCACTTGCAACAATGTGCAAAGGAGAACATTGGAGCATTGAACATTTGCCCATTGTTGCAAATGCAAATCTGTTTCGGGCAGATGATCTAAAAAAAAGCCTGCATTGCAAAAAATCTGTCCATTCTGATGCGGCTCGATAGATCCAAGCCAAATTCATCCCACTACTCAATCTGCCCCGCCCCCACAGTTCTGAAATTCCGCCTGCCAAGCCTCAAAATTTAAAATTTGTGGGCTTCTGGGACCGGATTTAACGAATGGGGTACAAGTTCTAAATGGTTTCTTCACAGCAAACGTCTGAACATGACACGAGCCATCAAAAGGCATCGCAAAGCACCAGATTTTTGGAAATTTGAGGCATTTTCATTCGCAGCAACAAAAGGTATCTGTGCAGCATTTTCCCAGGTTTTTTGCTGTTTGTCAAGCCCGGTGAGACAAAAATTATCGATTTTTCTTCGCAAAAATTTTGACGATAATTTTGTTCATTTTTCACCCATACATAAGGTACCACCCGACGGTATATTCTTATACAGAGATGGCAATTTCCTTCGAATTTGTCCAGAACATTGCATAAACTACACCAGCAATTAAACTGTAAATCTACAACTAGATAGGTACTGGCCAGAATTTCATTCTTGTTTTGAGGTGAAATTTGAACATTTAGGTGCATATCTTTTCTTGGGGGCGACGCCCCCCCCCCCCCCCCCCCGCGCTCTACATACAATTTAAGCACTGAATGTGTTTATACCAAACAGCACTGCTTATACCAAAAAAAGGAGTGACTACATTGATTACGAGCTATTTACTCTACTGAAAATAACAAATTGCATCCTAGTGCACTTACGAGGTGCGTATCAAAAGTCTTTAACGTTTCCTTCCCAAAAAAATATACAAGAAATAAATCTTTGAAATTGTCAAGTTTGTAATCTGATGCTTTTGTAACATGTGCCAAATTTTGGCATGTTTTCTCTCTTTGTTACGATTGGACAGATTTCCTTGCAGATATCTGTGGCCACTAGGTGAAAATGGTGAATTTTTTCAATTCTCCGGCTGCAATATCCATTTCTCACAATGAAGCATGAAAACCAGCAGAAATTTCCTCACAATTCTGGGATCTCTTCGTAAGTCTGTCCTATCTGACAAAAGTACCAGGACTTCAATTCCTGCTTTCAACGGGTCAGGAAGGCTACCGATAATGCTGAACGCCCAGTCTGATGAGCAGAAGCAGTTTCCTGCACTATTGCAGGTCATGACTGGCTACAAAATGACAAAATTTCAAAGATTTATCTCTTGTATATTTTGTTTGAGAAAGTAATGCCAAAGACTTTTGAAACGCACCTCGTTGTTAATGGTGAATTAAATTGGCTACTGCCTTCTCCTGCAATATACGGTAGGGAAACATGCAACAAACACTACCTGGACAATTTCAAAGGTTAAAGTTCAGCCCAAATGGGATTGCGTGGAAATCCACGAATGCAAGCACTCCCGAATGCATTTCACTTCATGCACAACATGACCACAATCGCAACATTTCTGCGTAACCTCATGCTGGTGTGCTTGACGGAATAAAACAAGAAATAATAAAACGATGAAAGATTCTAGCTGTGAATGGGAACTTCCGCAGAACCCAATCCCGTCAAATCGTATTTCTTTAGTGAATTGAAATGTCTTCTTTGCAATTTGGTGGTTACAGCTCTCCTTCAGTGCGTATGAAGAGCACTTGCTGCCAAAAGAGGGAACACAATCATGAGTTGAATCCTCATTCACTGCTTCGCATTCAGCACATGAAAGGGCTCAATTTTAAAATAGCCAGCTGAATTTCTAAACAGCTGTCACCTAACGATCTTGGTGGAACAAGAGCAAAGAAATCTTCCGCAATCCATCACACACGGCTGCTGACACCCAATTGGGAATGCATAAAATACTAAACACACCCTAAATTGAAAAGAATTAACTTTTATTTTTTTACAAACAATGACGAGAATAAAAATCTGTTTTTGGATTTAAAATGAATGTAGGATTTGTGCCGTAATGAACGGTCTTAAGTGCAAACCTTATGTTGCTCAGCGAGGCGGGTCGTCCTTGTTTGTGCAATAAAAAAAGCGTGGGTCTCGTAAAGCGAAGAAATGAAGATCTCTCCTGGTTGGCTCTGGTCAGAAGGTTGGCCAATTGAGTTCCTAGAAGATTGCTTACGATGGGGGAAACCTTGGCAGAAGGAAAAGAGGTCCAAAAGATGATTCATACCGTTTCCTCTTCTGCCGTTCGCGTTTTTTCCATTTATTCATTCAATTATTATTTCCTTTGCTTAAAGCAGACATACTCGTCAAGCTGGCAGAGTTAACACAGTGATGTTTTCTCACTCTCAACCAGCAAGACAAGACATTTGCAGAAATTATGCCAAGAGGCAAGATAATCTATTTTACAAAGTTTGACTAAAGGTGTCCCAAGAAGTTTCTTCTTGCATTGTGAAACACATGAGTAGAGCTTAAAATAGAAAGTGGGATAGAGTACCATTGTGGCAGAGTCAAATAGGAAATGAGACCCTTAAAGAAAAGAAATTTTGCGACCAGAGATGACAAGGTTATCGAAGCAAGGATCACAAGGTAATAATGCTAGCCGAGTTCTTCTGTCTCAGCAGTGTGACGTTGTGTGAAACAAGGCAAGCAGCTTCTCCTACCACTGTCCAGCGCAGCATGACCTAGGTACTGCTTCTGTGAGACAGCAATTACCCCGATGCGATATCCCCACAAAATGGTATGTTCGTATGTGATGACGAAATCTTCCGATGCAACTTTCTGTTTTGTGAAGCAAAGAAAAGGCAGCACAATGAAAAGTGACACCCACATGCAATGACAAAACAATATATCCAAGTTACGCCTTTCTCAGCCAAGCTTCAAGTTCCGACGAAGAGAGAGCAAGAGAGGGAGGGAGGGAGGGGGCGAGAGATGAGGGAGGGGAGAGAGATGAGGGAAGGGGAGAGAGAGGCATTCGTAGGATCGTTACGGAAAGTAGTCTCTTCGGAAATTACGTGTAAGCCTGGCAGACATTCTTAGCCTGGATTGGAACTAAATTTTCCATGAATTTTCAAATTCAATTCCAAATAAAAATTGCTGAATGAATCGCAATTACAAACAGCATGATCACTGCAAAATGGGGAGAAAAAGGGGACGATAATTGAAGAATTGTATTCGTAAATTGACCTTTGCCCTCCACGTGTGGATATGTCCTAAGCCAATCCAAACCGCTTCTGGAGGTAGTGCCTCAATTGCCAGGACATGACATGCAGGCCCAACAAAGGGTTCTGTTTCTGCAGATAAAAGAACGTCAAAACACCATTTTTGGACCAGCACATTGACATATCTCTCTGGGCTGGCTGTTGCGAGTGGCATGGTGTGATTTCGCCAAGAGTGGTCCACAAGAAAAAATGCAACAATTGTCGTGCACCGGTTAGGTCAGGTCAAATTGGGTTGAATGAAAGAGAAGGGGCATTTGTCCAGGTTAGATAGGTTGGGTTGGCCTTGGTGATGGGGCGTGTGATGGATTTTAGGTCAAATTAGGCAGACAAAAGCCGACACGGACTGGCAAGGTTAGGTCGGCGAGTTTTAAAAATATGCACGGCAAAACGGAGAACATACACGTTTACGGGGAAGGTGCAAGCACATTTTGGAAGCACACTTTTCAAACTTTGTAAGCACATTTATTTCCTAAAAACTCTCGCCAACCTAACCAGTCCATGTCAATCTTCACCTATCCTAATTTGACCTGAAATTCATGGGATGCACAGTCACCAAACCAACCTGAAATGTGCAAGTGTCGCTCAAGAAACCTAATTTGGCCTGACGAGCACAAAAGTATGTGATCCTACCTAGGTTAACACATGCAAGTAAGTGTACACCATGTGTTCAGACTAGCACCTCTACTTTGTTCATGCATAGTTCTTGGATCACTTTGTACTGCAACCAGGCCAAGCGAATTTCATATTATGGAAAAAGAGATGAGAATATCAAGGCATGGAAACTTGGAGATTGCATGGTCACAGAATTTAAATCACTAACGACGCTAATTTGATCACCGAATCGATTTGAGGCATGACGTTTCGGGGGTATCGCACCCTCGTTGACGAACGAGGGTTGCGAGACCCCCGCGAGTAATTCTGTCAACGAGGGTGCAATACCCCCGAAATGTGACGCCTCAAATTGATACGGAGATCAAAACAGCGTTAAGTTAATCATTAAATTTCTGCAAAGCGATGAAAATTTGTCCGGCAAGGGAAGTGCTTTAACAACAACATAAAACAGAAATAAAAAGCTCAAGAAAAGTGACTTAGACATCCAACCACAAAAAAAGCATTTTACAAAAAAAAAATCATATCTCATGAGAAAACTAAATAAAATCACAGATAAAATGATTTAAACAGCAGATAAACAACAACTGTATGTAGAAGGCTTTAAAACAAAAATTAATAAAAAGTGTATGATGTTTTACAGTTTCAGCACGAGCACCACGAACGGGCAAATCAGACATGTTGAAACAAAATAAATAAAACTCACAGCCGAATCTGTTCGTAAGATTGCAACAAGTGCGACGTTTCGCTCCCACATAGTGGAGCTTCTTCAGGCGAACCAGCCGAGACTACGTCTAAGCTTGATCCGTGTTGGGTGCCGTATTATTCTCTGCCGTTTTTGTTAAAGTGCGGGTGGGCCAGGGAAGGGTTGGGACAGGTGCAGGGGAGAGGAAAAGAGGGGCTGGGGTGTGGGCGGACCGGTTGGATTGATGTGGTTATGTCGGATCCAACCAGTCCGCCCACACCCCAGCCCCTCCCTTCCTCTCCCCTGCACCTGTCCCAACCCTTCCCTGGCCCACCCGCACTTTCAACAAAAACGGCAGCGAATAATACGGCATCCAACACAGATCAAGCTTAGATGCAGTCTCTGCTGGTTCGCCTGAAGAAGCTCCACACTGTGGGAGCGAAACGTCGCATCTTGTTGCAATCTTACAAACGGATTCGGCTGTGAGTATTATTTATTTTGTTTCAACATGTCTGATGTTTTTTTTTTTTTTCAGATTTTCAGCAGAAACAAACAATTTATCGTTTCAACGGCAAAAGGCATTTCAGATGGAATAATCACGATCTGTGTTAACGACCATCGTCAACACGACCGCTGACGCGTACGCAGGGAAGCATTCACCATCATTCTCAACACTTGTTCCTGTTCCGAGGTACAGACGGGGACAAAAAACACAACAGCGCACGTATGCATCTTCCATCACCCAACACAGTTCTTCCAGTTGAGGCCACCGCACGATATCGACACGATTGCATAAATGATGAGCTGAAAAAAAATCGAAAAAAGTTACAAGTAAAAGTGACCTAGACCCATGCACAGTTGATCAGGTATTCCTCGTGCCTGTGGGAATCAAGCTTGTTTGCAGTGACAAAGCGTACTCCAGATAAGGATGTGGGGCATCCGCTTTGTCAGCACCAATGGCCAGCAAGCGCCGTGCCAAATTCATCATGACTGCTGAGTTTTCAGGACGCGGCACCACCACGGTGGCACAAGGCATTTTTCTGTTCGTGCGGTGGTTGTTAGGGGGGAACCCAGCTCAAAGGCTTGGGATGGGTAAATGCATTATGCAACACGTACTTTTGCATGTAAACACACAGAAACACAGCACATTGAATGCACAGGTTCACAAAGGCTCTAGTGAACCTCACGCAACCATCAGGAGCTAACGGGAAGCAGTGGTGTAATGGAGGCCATACGGCCCCATACGGAGTACCTATGGTCTGCAAAGCATGTCGGCAGAGTCGGCAGACACAGTATGGCCTGAGAAGAGAAAACCGCCGAATGCTTTTTAATTGGGCATATGGGTTGGCCAATTTTATACCCTTTTGGCGTAAGGATAAGGTATGGTCTGGCAAGGTTTTACCATTAGGTGCACCACTGACAGGAAGCCCAACTTGGCACGTGTAAGACTGTACAGCAAACTGCTGTAAAATGACCGCAACGGTCATTTTAATCAGTGGTCATCTGCCCACTGATTGGGGCCTGGCTGTTTGTCTCATCCACTGAGTGATGAGACCACTCAGTGGATGAGACCCTGGCCTGGGATGAGAGGGCCTGGATGAGAGGGCCCAGGTGTTAGTCCTGCCAACAAAGTGGTGCCTAGCTGTTGGTCCCACCACTGAGTGGGGTGCAGCTGTTTGTTCTAATGTTGCATGTTTTATGTTCTCTGCTGTTGAGTTTTGATGCTATGCTTTGTGTGATTACCTTGCATGCTATTTCTGTGACATTACTGTGGGATAAATTCCATCCCCACTGAAACTTTTTCAGCATTGAAGAGGTTCTCAAGCGAAACTTCCCTGAAGTTATCCATTGTTGTAACTGAGATAAAAAAAGATGAGGAACCCTCACTTAAGAACCTCCCATTTTTAATGCCGAAAGAGCTTCTACAATGATGACCCTTCAAATATTTTCTCGAAAACTTAAACCGAAAACTTTAACCTCCTTTATTTTGCTGGAAAGATCGAGATTTTTTCAAAGTGTAGGGTAGCCCACAAAAAAGGATCCAACACTTCTCATGGCAGCCCAGCAAAAAAAGGTGAACAAACAAGCTGTTAGGATATCTTCAACAGGAAAACACTATTTTATGACAATGGTTTCTGAAAACTGGAAATGTTGTATGCTTCAAAATGGGCCGCACTGGAAAAAACGTAAAGCAAATTTATTCAAAGTTGCTGAAATAGAGTGTTGAATCCAAAATGTCCACCTTACCAGAGCAACTACAACCAAGAGGATGATCATTTTGAAATTACGCCACCACATTGCAACCACCAAATTACGGCTCGTCTTCTTGAATGTTACAGACTGGAAAAATTATCAAGGCAAGACATTGGCAAAGGCTAGAAAATGATCCAAGGCAAAAAATTATCAAGGCATGAAATTGATCAAAGCGATTAAATGAAGGCAAGAAATCATGACAAAAATTATCAAGGTAAAAAAGATCATGGCTAGAAATTGATCAAGGCTAAAAAATTGTGAAGGCCAGAAATCAACGCTAAACATGATCGAGGCTAAAAGTGATCAAGACAAGAAAATGATCAAGGCAAGATCACGGCTAGATATTGTGAACAGGTATTGACTCTTCAGTGAAATTGCCAAAACCAGTAAATTGTTAATGATCTTCACTTCTTAGACACGTTTTTTGACCATGACACTTCTTGGCGTATCAGTTGGTCAGCATGGATTCATCCACAGCTCATGTGTATCCCAAGTAACTAAGTATCCGGACAACAGTCGAACACAAATTTTTCGACGTGACTAGGAATCGAACCTGGGCCCCTTGCGCGTCTGAGTCATACAAGCTGAATTGCTGTGACACACAAGTATAATGTCACGGACAAAAATATCATCAAAGAAGAGATATCACGGACAACCCCACCCGACAGCCCACCCAAGGAAAACATCAATAAAATGGTAAGTTTGGTCCTGCTTTCACTCTATGCCTAGTGAATTATGGATACATGATACATGTGATTTTAAAGAGTTTCAAACCAGGCACTGACCTAGCAAGGCATTCAAATTTGTTTAATGAGCTTTGGAACATGGAAGAAATGCCAATCTCGAAGCCTAGAGTGGTTTCTGGTGTGCTAGACATAGAAAAAAAAATTGTGTGAACCTTATTTATTTGTGTAGCGGCAAAAAAAAATCAAAAAAGTGCTTCCTCGAAAAGAACTATGTTTTAAAGGGTGTGTAGTGTCCATCTCCAGAGCATGGATGCACCTGCTTGGACACATGCTTGCCCTGCATGGGATTTAGCGGGAGCCAGGGCTCGAATTGGCGGTAGCCCACAAGCTCGGGGTAGTACGCATGCTTGAAAGAAACCTGATCAGGGCTTAAAGTGGGCCGGGGCCCAGCCCCGACCTGCCGGGGCCCAGGCTCCTGCTGCCCAAATTCGTAGGGCCCCGGGTGCCCTTTGATGTTTGCCAACATTTTTCAGTATTTGATGCCAATTTCCTATTTTAAAAATACATCGACATAGTTTTTTCTTCTGTTGCTGTTGCAGTTTCGCAAGTTCCATTCCCACTCAAAAGAGAAGAACACAGAACGCCTCTCGTGGCAGTTCTTTCGGCATTTCTGAATGAATACCATAGGTATGTGGGCGTGGATGCATGGGGTCTAGGAGCATCTTATGCAACAGCAGTGTAGCGCTCAATGTGCCCCGAAAAAAGGCAGCAAGCTTCTCGAAAACGGGCACCAGCAAAACTTGCAGGGCGCATTGTCATTTAAGGCAGGCACTTCATTCCTCAAGGAGGGCACTTATTTGAAGCAGGGCACGAAAATTACCAAAAAAATGAGATGGGATGCTTCATGCCTAAAACGCCCTTTAATACGCGCAACTTCCAGCATTGTTCACTCAACCAAAGGACCAATTGTTCACTTAACCAGGTCTTGGGTAGGCAGGTAGTATGAAATCAGGTGTCATTTCATGATTCATTACAACAGTATGGTACGGTGCCCTTTTGGGGTAAAAAATATTTTCAGTGTAAAAAGTGCCCTTTTTGGTGGAAGTAGTGCCCTTGCAAATTGTGAGGCCCCGGCCCTTTTCATGGTACACTTTAAGCCCTGATCCTGATGGTCTTCGTAAGATTTTGGACAGCCGACTGTCAACCGTGAAGAACTTCAACTTTGCAACACATTGCCATCGGATGATGAATTTGTGCTAAAAGGTGAGTAGCACGGCATCTAGCAAGCTAGGTGGCACACAACGCCCTGTCAGCTGCAAACAAACAAGACCAAAATACCTGGCATATGCAACATTAAAAATCACAAAGATTAATTGAAATTTTCTGAAAGGTGGAAATGTTACCGGTCAAAACACGACTGTGTTTGTTTCAATATGGCTGTGATGGTAAGTTGGGATCCTTGTCCAAAAATTCAATTTCGAGCAGAAGTGCACATTCCACGGTGTTTGTTTCACAGGTAAACAGGGAATACGGTACAACAATTTCTCAACTATCTCAGTTACAGGCAAGACTTAAGACTTCCACCCGAATTCCCAAGATGTAGCTTGGAATCAAAAAGAAAAGTAGAGTTTGGCATATAAAGGGGTAGCTGATGGGTTACGCCATAAGGCTTTCACCCCAATGCCCAAAATGTGGGTTGGAATCAAAAAGGCAGGAGTTGGGCATATGAATGGTTAAAGTTATGCCCAACTCCAAGCTTGCTGTTCCGATTCGGTGTGTGGCAACCCCTATCAGAGCTTAGGGATCGAATCCGTGGCAAAACATGACCATCCGTGGGGTGATCCAGTGCGGATTAGCGCTAATCCGAGGTTGCCGAGTAATTTTTTTCCATCGAAGTAAATGGCAAAAATTTAATTCGCAACCTCGGATTAGCGCTAATCCGCACTGGATCACCTCACGGTATGGGAAGTTGCTGGCCATTGGATGATGGGAAGTTCTCGGAAAATCAGAGACACCAACTGCCACAACCAACAGCGTTTGGAGGAGGGAGTCCAATTGCTCCTAACACCGCACTGGTGTGGGTAGTGATCATACAATGTAGGCAAACAAGTCCAAAATATTAATTCACTTACATTCGAGCTGAGATTATCTGTCTTGTTTACAAGCAATTCAAGCCTCTCACCCCTTGCTGCGAGACTATCTGTGGAGGAGAAGACAAGAAAAGGAAGACTTCAGAACAAAATTGGAAAGTAAGGGTGGGCCTGGTTAAGAGGAAAAGCAGGCAGGAAATGACTCAAAACGTGGGCCAGTTCATTTAATAGAATACATACCTACCTCAACAGGTGCAATATTGCAATTGCAAAACTGCCTCATCCTTTTTTCCTTACCTTGCATACCGTGGGACGGGGATACTTTGATATTTCAATATTTCCCTCACATCAGCTTACTAATGCAGATATTTTGTTCTAATAAACAAAAGCTTTAGTCTCTTCTTTGTAGGAAAACATCCAGGGTCAAGGAGTCAAGAGTGCATCTACCTGGCCAATTGTTCTGGGATAGATGCAATGTTTTGTGAGCAAAAGTACCTAACCCCATTCCGGGGTTTCTTTGGCTCACAAATGTTGTTGCATTTGAATTGTTTTATTAAAAAAAAACCAAAGCATCCCCATGAACAAAAATGTAAAAAACAGAATAGAGGGTACCTACCATACAATCGTCAAGATATTCAAAAATATTGAATGCAAACACCTGAAATTATGGCATGCAGGTAGGTATGTTATCAAAAATCAGTCTTCAAGAAAATTGTTCAGTGGGTAGGGAGGAAGATTCTTGAATAACTTGAACACAAACACAAATCAATCTACGGAGGGTGTTCATTAAGTCCGTACCCTGATGTTGAAGACAGCCGTTTGTGATTGTTTTTCTGGCCCTAATTTTCTATTTAGTCTCCTGCTACTGCATTAAACTTGCTCCATCGATGTTCCAGTTGTTCTTTGAATTCCTGAGACTGGTCCTGCAACAGGCATCTACTGTTCTACTGTCTGTATGACATCATTGTCGTCG
>JASGXE010020480.1:0-33768 GCA_030068105.1 Sinentomon sp. SZTP_YWyxl
CCCTCATTCGAATTGGCCTCTTTCCACGGTATTACATTCGTACAGGCCTTGTTACGTTCAGCAGTTAAGAACAACACAAAAGGCCCATTCAAAACTGTACTAAGCAAACTCTTTTGGTCGTTTAGTTGCTAACATCCGGCTGTAAATGCAGAGGCTGAATTCAGGTGGAATTCTGATTGTTGTTCTGCATCCAATATTTTGTCATCAACACAGATGGGCAATACTTGATATGCACATTTCCGAGGACATTTACGAGTTTTACTGTTGAACGAATGTTATCTTGCTCAGTCCCATGGGCCATTGTAAAGGCATGACCCGCTTATAGCACGGTAGGTCACCTAATTGACCTGTAATGAGAAAGGGTCTGCCCACTCACTCAATGGACGACGTGACGTCTCCGTGTGATGTGGAGTATTCAAGTTGGTAAGTCAAAAGTTGCTCGTTTTTGGTCTGGTTGACAACAACATCATGTGCTCAGCACAGTTTACAAGCTTGCTGTGGGAAGAGTAATCCCCGCAAAATGGAGGCATCTCAGACAATAATACTTCCCATTGGGGGGTTGAGGCTCAATCTGGTTAAGTGTATGGTAGTGTCCCTCTCCACCATAAAAAGCCCATTCTGCTATAGGTATTCCATATCAAACACTATCCCGCCAAAAGATGATGAGGTAAAGTAACTTGGAGTGACCTTTACCAACACTTAGCTGGGACGAACACATAAATGCCATTGTTAATAAAGCCAACTCAGCCTTGCTTTTTTGTTAAGCGTGCCCTTCCAAAGGCAATTAGGGCTGTAAAGGAGAGGGTTTATTTTGCCTTGATCTGATCTTCACTCGAATATGCAACATCTGTTTGGGATCCTTATTATGTTAACCAAATAGAAAAGTCGGAGAAAGTGCAAAGAAGAGATGTCCGTTTTATCACTGGCAGGTACGCTCCCCTGGACAGTGTCTCATCTATGCTGGTGGATCTAAGCTGGAGCTCTCTGGTCGCTCGTCGGCAGGTTTCTAGGTTTTCTGGTTCGTTTCTGGCATTAAATAATGTTGGTGGATGGTCCAGTCTGAAAAACTTTCTTTTACCTCCTACATGCAGAAGTAAGCGAGATCACGATTATAAGCTGCGTTCAATTCCCTCCTCTAAAGACATTGGAAAATATTCTTTTGTTGTCGGAACCGCTCGTGAGTGGAACTTATTGAATCTCAGAGTGTTTGGAGATGGGGGAAATATTGACGTAAAGACCTTTAAGCAAACTGCAAAATGTTCTTTTATGGCAGAATGAGCAGCGTGAATGACCTGATTATTTTGACAAATGCCCAATGGCATGCGAAGTTGTTTCTATTTTCCTTATTATGTACCCTGTTTTTAGACGTTCATTTGATTGTAATGATTTATGTTGATTTGCGCCGAGACCATAGTTCCTGGAAATTAAATAATTAAATTAATTTAAATTCCCAAAAAACATACCCTCCAATAAGATCAACACTGTCGCTTTGCTGGTGAATGTTGATCACGTGAAGCTTATTGCCAGTTATGCTGGCCAAATATTGAACAGTTGATGTCTTGCCGGTTCCAGTTTCACCGACCAGCAGAACCGGCTCCGAATACACGACGGCAACGGCAAGTTGTTCCAGAAGAACGGAAGAGAGCCGTGTGAAGGCAAATGTTCCTGAGCTGGAATGTTCCCTGGAGGAAAAACAGGTTTTGAAACGTTTGTGCCATGCTGTCACATTTCAGGAGTCTAATGCAGGAACTTTTCCAGCTTTTCCCCGAAGTGGGGGGGAAAACATTTGTAGGTGTCATGCAGAAACTTTTCAAAGTTTTCCTTCAAGGTAATAAGGCGGAGTTAAAAGCTTTGACAAGTACCACACTTCTCTGGGTAACAGTTCTTTGCTTTCATGGGTCCTGAGGTAGACTCTTTCTCAGCCCAAAGGATATTCCTGATGTTCTTAAGTTGGACCTTTCTGAATCATTCTTGCAGTGGTAAATGCAAAAAATAGCAAAAAGTGCTTGCTGGCTTAGATCTTAATTTGGACTTACTTCTCCACCAAGATGCTTCTCTTCATCTTCTGCTCCCAACCTACTTATGTTCCTACATACTTACTTCTGCTTATGTCGCAAAGAATAAAACTACACCACAGGCAAAACATACTCGTAACTATGAGTATGTTATAAAGTGTAAGACTTCCTTGAAACAAACTCCCAATTACTCAGCACAGCAAACACTCGTAGGGATAGTCATTTTGTTGATTAGTTTGAAGCTTTCAGAAGGCATTGTTCCAGAGAATCGATTTTTGTGCCTTGCACTTCTGTTACAATTAAACAACAATGAAACAAAACTCACAAGAAAAAAGAGGAGATAGATTTCGCCGGTCTCTCTGTCGGCATGTAGACTGATGATGTCGGCACAACATCAGTCCACATGCCGGCAGAGAGACCGGCGAAATCTAACTCCTCTTTTTTCTTGTGAGTTTTGTTTCATTGTTGTTTAACTGTAACAGAAATGCAAGGCACAAAAATCGACTCTCTGAAACAATGCCTTCTGAAAGCTTCAAACTAATCAACAAAATGACTATCCCTATATGCACACGGGAAGTTTGTTTCAAGGAAGTCTTACACTTTATAACATACTCATAGTTACGAGTATGTTTTGCATGTGGTGTAATTTTATTCTTTGCAACATAAAAATGCTCACTGATCAAGTGTTTTAAAATTTACAGGCTTGACCGTGACTTTTAAAATGATATGCTTGGAAATGCACACGCTGCAAACTGCACAGACAGAACCAAAGCTAAGGATGATGTAACTTCTGAACCAAGTGCAATGCCTCCGGCAACGTACGGAAGCCCAAAATAAACCGATGGAATGAACCACTTTCATTTTGCCCAAAATACATTGTCGCTGCATACGAGAATTCAACAGATCCAGCACCTCACAAACCTTGGAACGAGTGATTGATTCTGTCTAATTGGCAGAGTAACCCTTCCGATGGACACCTGATGCTGGGTTGAACTCATTGAAGGCTTGTAGGCATGGTAGAAAAATTCAGCCTTTGCAGGCAGGATGTTCAGATGAACTCCAACGAACTCGGCAAGCTCCTGCTTGTTTCCTGAAAGAGTAAGAAAAATATATGGGCCATTCTGCAACAAATTCTGGATGAACAGAGGACAATAAAATGATGTATAGATAAGAACGGATCACTTAAAATTCATTGCCGTGTGAACAAAGTGTTCCATGGAAAGTTACCCAAGCGCTTTCCCTGAAAGTGCTCCTTAATCACTTCTCAAAACTGTGTTCAATAGGGCAGAAACTATGAGGGTACAGGGTCATGGAGGTTACAGGAAACAGATTTGAAGTCAAATTGTGATTCTGCAGCAGATCCCGATATTTGAAGTAAGTTTCAGCACTGTGGAAAAAGGTAAATTCCAAACTATCCTGGATAGGAGTGACCTCAAGAAGAAAGGAAGTACCTTGTGTTTTGACGGTCAAGCAAATGTTTGTTGTTGCCATGCGGGAAACAGACCAGTTTCATGACCCCCCAAGAGTTCCCCAGGCATACAGTGAGATTTACCCACTTCTCGGTGCCATGACACTAGCTGGTTCCACCTGCCGCCACATGTGCTCCTGGATTATACCTCAGAACAAAGCAGATAAATAAATGAAAATGCCATTTTTTGTTCAAATTTAACGAGAAAAACTGATTGTATGGCGAACCGATGTATCTCCAGCTTTGGACTCACGACTCAAACTGAAGAATGAATATTTGAGAAAACGTTAACAGGTATTGAGCCAAGAAAATGGAGAAAACAAGGAAAAAATGAAAACATTCAAAATGTGATGGGCCACGCTCCAGTGGGATTGTCGCTGCAGAAAAGGCTGATCAAAACAAGTGTCTTGGGTGAATGCAAAGAAGAAAGACCAAATTTAATAATTCAATGTCTAAAAATAGACATGGGAAAAGATTGATGGAAATGCAAATAGAAAAGTGACTTGAAACCAGAACACCGAAATTTAACTTGGAAAAATGGGCACAAATAGAAATTGGAAACACTTTTGAACATGGAACTTTCCAAAAGACCCATCCTGATATACCATAACCTGACCTAATTTTGATAATGCGTACTAGAATGAAAACTCGTCCAATCTACACATTGTGCTTAGGTATTCCAGTGTGTAACCATGAATACTTTGCAAATTTCTTTCTGCCTTTTTGCGGCAATCTTACAAGGCAGGGCACACCACACCTGTACCATGCCCCTCTTTGACACACAAATCACCATTCACCACAAAATCTTCAAAGTTTGTTTTAAAACGGATCCAAAACTTATCAACAAAAACGTCAAAGGCAATTTTGCGGAATCTCAAAACATTTGCAACCAAAGTAAACTCACGAAAACAAGTTGGGAGGGAACAAAGTTTCTAACCTGAATGATCATAATATTCTGACTAGTTTTTGTCAGCAGAAATATCTCACTCATTGACTGTGTGGGACTTTGTGTTTCAAAGATTAGAAGGCAAGTGATCATAAATCAACAAATGACCAAATTAAGAAATGGCAAAAATTTGCCTCCGACTATAATATGTTTCATCTGATTTTCAAGGGACTTCGAACATCGATCCTTCATAAAGGTTAATTCCTTGACTGGCCAGAGCTGACTCCATGAGTGAGTCCATCCCTGTCCCCAAGGCGTTGACCAGGTGAGTGCCGAATTGCACTGGCGAACTTTAAGAATGCTAAAAGAACCTTCAAAACCATGTGCCATTTGCAAGTGCTTACCTTGAGAAACAAATGGTGTTGCAAGTGCGGCAACAGCCAAAAATATTTTTTCAGACCTTTTGCTTATCGAGAAATGCCACCGCAGAGAACTCACCCTTGCTGGGAAGAGAAGCGCAGAAGCAATCCATCAGTTCTTGAAAAACTCTCAAAGCACACGATGTTGACGATGCGTCGAAACCCTTCTCAATGCGTCGACACCACTTCCACAAATCTCTAAAGGGACGGAAGAGATGAAGGGGAAAAAACGTTCGTGTAGGGATAAGCAGTTGGCAAACCTTATGTCATATGTGCTTTCATTAGGTTAATGCCATTTATTTTGTGAGTTTTAACACATCCGAGTAGTCACATAATTATATCTTGAACCAATCAAGCAAAAGAACACAAAAACAATCATAAATTATTTTTTTATGAACAGAAACACAATTAGGTATATAAATTGACAGCCATTTTTTAACTAATTTTCCGATGGCTGACGAAAAAATAATAATTATAAAAATAATAATACACTGTGAAATAACGCTGGCTGTGTTGCTGTGAGGCAAATTTTTTCTATTGAAACAAATGACGAAAATGTACTTCACAACTCTTAATTAGCATTAGATCAAGCCTCCCCATAAGATTTATCTCAAATCATAATAAAATTCATAAATAAAAGCAAAATGGATAAAATTATTGAGCGCGCAATTATTGTTTTATGAATTCCAGTTATGCCGTGATTTGTTCACGTTTCGGGGTCTAAAACTTGGAGAAAGGAGACGATTTAAAAGTTACCAGACGATATTCTCAATTGTGCTGGCAGACAGGCATGGCTGATGATTGCACGCATCCCACTCCTCGTTTAAGCCAGGGCCAGGGTGTGTTTTGACAGAATATCCTTTTCCACGCTTTTAAATGACTTCGCATTGTCATGCTTTTTTCTCTCCGTTCATGTCGACGAGATCGAATAAACATTTCGAGGGATGCTCTAGCGTGCGGCAGAATTAACCCCGCGTAAACCGTCTGCAAACTGCCATTGAATTAGTTACAATTTGTAAATGGTGCATAAAAACATCCCAACATGCATGGCCCGAAAACAACGTAATTTACATGCCTGGTTGATATCAATCGTCCACGTCGGACCAAATTCCAGATCCGCTTCTGCCGCTCGCTATTGACATCATCACAATGGGAATTCTCATCACCTGTCTCGCAGAAACCTGTTTCAACATTGTGCTTGACGGATGACAGAATGTTGAACACCTTTAGCAGACGATCGCTGACTGAAGAAAGGCCCGGAAACTGTCAAATGTTGAAAAAACAAAAATGGTCAAATGTGGTGGATGGACGGGAGTCTGTGCGGGGAATGGGGAAGGGGATTGGGAGTGATGGGAGACTGGATGGAATTGAGGAGGGGAAGGGTAGTGGGGTGGGAGAGCGGTGATGGGAGATGGGGTGGCGGAGCTTCAACTGCAGCTGATTGCAGATGACAATCTACGAGGGGTGTTCAACTGAAAGTGATCTTTGACCTTTTAATATAATTTCTTATCCTTTCTTTCTATTCACAGAACTTGATTGACTTATTTCTAGCTGTTTCATTATTGCCATAGCTTTCTGTAGCCGTTTTCCTGGGTTTCCTGGGTTCCCGATAAGTCCATGACTTTCCCAGTTTGCCAAAATTCCCAGACACTTCCACCTTTTTCCAGGTTACCGAGGACCCTCTGATTCTCTTTCACTCCAGTCCCAATTGTTCCCAGTGCACTTTTAATTCTTCATTCCATTCTTGCGAGTGATTGACAAGCATGGTTTTGTTATTGGGACACGAGCTTGCTTGCTCTGGGGTTGTTGCCTAAAGTGTTTTTTAAACAGGGCCCCGCCTAGGTGATGCCAATGAAACTAACAAAAATTATGAGGGAAAAAAGAGTCCGCACAATGAAATTCAAAATGCTGATTTGAGTGTCGGCTTCTTTACTGGAGCCGAAATGGTGGGTCCAGGAGAGCTGAGGAAGCTCTCCGGTGCACAATAATGTCTTTTGGAATGCCCTGGGGAGGAATTGAAGCCAATTCAAGAACTTCAAAGATGAAATGAAATGCCAAACAAATTTTGATGCCAATAAAATTCAGCAAAAAACAACGAAAGCCAAAGAAAATGACACAAAAGAGAAAATAAAAATTTAGCAGCTAAAACTTTGCCAGAAATTACAAGGCAAACCTTCTTGCGCAATTAGGGTCAAACAAAAATATTCCAGGACAAGTGGCAACTTTGCCATGTTCAATCCCTTGGGTTTGGAAAAGTTGCAGTTTTTCAATGTCTGCAACACAGTGAGCGAGTTATGAGTTCCAGGGAACCATGAGAGCAAAGAAGAGTTCAAACAAGAAATACCTGTTGGAAGAACAGCCCTTGCAAAAGCCCAAGTGGTGACAATGCGGGTGATTTGTTCAAACAATAATTGGAACATACCATCCAAAATGTCATAGAATGCAAATTAACAGCACTTAAGCCTACCTGAGTAATCAGAACTTTCTTCAGCTCCAACTTCGACAGTGGCTCCAGGTTTACTGTTGTCCAGCATTTCTTCAGCAAATTAAAATGACCTGATGAACTCTGGCCATGGAGACCGGAGAAACCACTTATGAGCCTGAAAATTAAAAGACAGGATAAAATTAAAAGGCATTCCAATTAGGCATGCTTTTCCTAAAATCAGAAAACTAACACCCAAAACATCACACGTATGATGGGCAACTCACTTAGTCTGAGGCCATTGTCATTGAAGGTCACATGAGGAAGAAGGAGCTCTTGCCCTTTGAGTCACCTTCACGGCATGTGTGGAAATACACGTATGTATATCACGGCTAGGGATCGAACCGGTCCTGGACCGGTTGGACCGGTATCTGGAACCGGTTGGATTTTGGACCCGGATCTGGACCGGTTGTCAACCAGATACCGGTTCATGAACCGGTTGCCCAATTCTTTGCAGCTCCTTTTTTCCTGTTTCTTCTGTCCAAATGATGTGTGTGGCGCATGCTTTCCATTCAGTTTTTTCTCAGGAATTCATTTTTGGCATCAAAATCGTTGCGTTTTTTATACAGGGGATTCAAATTGAGGGTCATTTAATTTGTGCTCCCGCAGCACCACTTTGTCAGCAATTCCAGGCCCCCCACAGTGCGGAGCTGAATGCATTTTGTTTGCAAAGTGTCTTTCCACACTCTCCACCACTCAGTCTACGCCCAGCGCTGGCAAACAGCCAACAACCACCTGCTGTGAGGTGCGGATATCAGGCAAACAACAAAGGACCACCAACCGAGTGCGACAGGTCATGTTGGCCACTATAAGATGAAAGAAGCTCTCCTCTCTGCGGAGTAGACAGGCACACATTCTGTCTGCACATGCCACCGTCCACCGATCCATAGGTCTATATGTAATGCTATCGATCCCATAGGCATATAGGTAATGCCATCCATCGCATAGGCCGAAAGGTCGCCATCCATCGCATAGGCCGAAAGGTCGAAATGCACAAAAGGGGAAGCGGCCCTGTAATCTTTTAAGAAAAACACTTTACCAATCTCCACAGGAGGTCCATGCCTGTTTATTCTTTCTCCCCTTTTTTCTTCTGTCTTCATTCATGGGATAAAGTACTTACAGATTTATCCCACTTGAAAGTTGCCCCTGGTCTGGAACTTGTACGAGTATGTGCTTGCTTTTTTTTGTAGGTCCAGGCTTGTTTGGGTTGGTTTGAAGGCCAAGTTTGCGCTTGACATGGTCATGGTGAACATTTCGCCATTTAGCATTGCTGAGTACATTTTTGTGGTGGAGAACTTCGTGAAACTGCGGTCGTATGCTTGGGGAGTGGACAAGTCTTCGCACAACAGTTTGGCATTCCTGCTGGCGAAAAGCTCTAGTTTCAAAAGATGGTGGTGAAATGGTGCCAAACAGTAGCGGTGACATGTGAAAGAAACGGATGCGGAAGGCCCCATCGCCGGGAGGGGGTCGGGCATGTCCGCAACTGCAACTGGGGCAACCCCAAAAATCAGTCCGATGACTGACCAAACAGCACTGATTTGACTGGACTTTGAACACCATGGAACAGTGAACAACATGTCAAGCAATAACCGAATCTGCGAGAATTGCCCAAGCAAAGTTGGGGACCTATGTAAAAAAAGAAGCAAATGAACCAGCAACAAACACGAGGGGCCTCTTTTGAGTGGGATAACCCTGTAGATGCAGATGGAATGAGATCACTGGTGGGCTGCGCTGTCAGCTGTCACCGGATGCGCATATTTTTCATACTTTATTTTGAACCAAAGTCCAAACTAGGTGTCCAGAAAATCATCTTTCTCCAGCTGCAGCAGTTTGATGAAAATAAATTTCGCAGGCATCAGAACAATGTTTCAAACGAAAAAAAGTCAGCCATAAGTCCCAAGTCCCCTGCATTTGCATGTGGGGTATGTAGTTGGCCTTCCTTGACCAGTCTCCATTTTGTTTTTCTCGCGTGACGAGGTTCTCCCATTGTTAAGCCAGCTCCATACATTTGCGAAAATCGCGCGCTGGTGTGATTTTTGACAAATCTCTGTTTAACCCTAACCCTCCCAAGATACCACTGTTGTTTCCTGAGAGGTGGTCCATTGGACCACACCCACTTCTAAGCTAGTTAGCATGACACATGGTGAATTGTTAGTTTATTTGGTCATTTTTAAGCTTAGGCCTAATCCCAAATTTTCGTTGAGATAGCACCATTCCTTCACACATTTTTTGCATGCGATAGGTCAAAAACGTGATTTTACCCTGTATTTTTATTTTTTACCATCAACTTTGAGGGCTAAAAAACAATCAGCAGTAGAGTGTAGAATTTTTGAAACCATTTGAAACTGATGACATTGATATGGTCTTTAATTTTCTGAACAATAAAGATGATTTATTGCCTGTTTTTGTTTTGTCTTTTGCAGACGCGAATGCATCGCCTGCTAAGACAAAATGTTATTTTTTGTTTTTATTTCCAAAAAACAAGTGTTCTTGAGATGCAAAAAAACAGCCATTTGCTCAATTTTTTTTCAAAACCTTATAAAACACTGGATCTGTTTTCAATTTTCAAGACATTGCTCACACTTTTGAAGATATTGCTATTGAACAAGAAGGCATTACCCAATGCATCACATTTGATTTTGACTTCTGAAAAAAAATGAAAAAAACTTTCAACCTCACAAAATACCAAGAGGTGGTCCATTGCACCACCCCAGTCATGAAAATACCAAGAGATAGAAAAACCTTGTCTACAAGGTTTTGAAGATGGCAGTCGCAAACCAGATGAAGATGGCAGTCGTAAACCAGATGAAGATGATGGTTGTAGACCAGTTGTTGCAACCTTTTTCATTCTATCAGGCAGTCGATCACTCATATTTCCAAACTAGTAATAATGCAGCACTCCTACCTATATTTCACGCAGATCTTGTCAATATAGCTAAAAGCTAGGAAACGGGGTAAAATTATGAGTGCATTTGGTCGATTAAAGCTGAAAAAAGCACTGTGGTCCATTTGACCACCCCCAGTTGTGTGGCCCCCATACACTACCAAGAGGTGGTCCAATGGGCCACATGCCTAACAAACTTATAAAAATTCCTAAAACATGAATTTCTTGGCAAATATATGTTCATGCTTCGAAGATCTCTTAAAATGATGGCTGAGTTACGCCCTACACCTTTCATAAAGGAAAGTGGTCCAATGGACCACCTCTTGGTTTGGGAAAAATAAAAATACCAAGAGGTGGTCCATTGGACCACTTTGTCAATAACTCAAAAATTCCACGAGGAATTTTTCTGCACTTTTTGGCCCTAACCACCCCCCCTGACTGAGGATATCATGGACGGGCAGGGCTGAGAATGTCCTGCAAAAAAAGTTATGCGCATTTTTCGACTTGTGTGGTCCATTGGACCACCTCTTGGGAGGGTTAGGGTTAAGCTATGTCACTGTTGAGATAAGGATCAAATTCTCAAAATTTCTGAAGCCCTGTTCCATAACACCCTGCCGATCGCGCGCGAGGGAAATCCTCCAATTTTCGCATGTGCGCGAAATCCTCCTATTTCTGCATCGTGCGTGTGCAAAATTTTTTGGATCCGTTTTCGGCATTTATCAGACACCAGGCATCAGAAGTGGATGAACAATTGGGCCACCCATCAATAAAGGATGGGCATATGAAGGAAATTGGGTCAAGCCATGGAAAGGGAAATCAGCCAAGCGTCAAAGCGATAAAATGAGAAATTACAAAATCCAAAAACGAAAAAGGCAGTCATCCAGAATTCAGTGGGTTTTGCTGTTTTCGTTTTCCTTTGGCCCATATAAGTGTTGCGCATATCTTTGTGGGGAGGGAGGGAAAATACACTGCACCAAATTGTGCAACACAGGCTTGGATGGCAGTGCCCAGCTCTTCCGTTTTTCAACTCAACACTCGACCAGAAAAAAAACCCTGATGTAAATATTGTGATAGGCGCTAATACCCCTGACGGTAAATATCAGCCCACTCTGTGTAATTGGTGTTGAATTACAGATTTAAAATGCGAAATTACTTGAGGGAGGTGCAACCCTGAACCCTTCCCTCCCTGCCGCTCTGGTCTTCCCCCATGGGCCAATGCTTGGGCGTGGACCAATGATTGCTTGCTGGTTTGGTGCCACTGCAAGACCACTTTATTTGTGACAGGCGCAGGGTTTGTGGTCCTCGTAGGGCACCCATATTGGTGCCATCATATGGCGGTCTGCTCCAGACAGGGGGTGACCCAACTGTGTGAATTTGAATGGTTGAAAAGCCTCATCCAAATGGGTAAAGCAGGTATGGGCAAGAGAACTTTGGAACACCATAACTTGGCAGCCAATTGAGATATTTCGAAATGGGTTTGATTTTTGAGCTCCAGGATTAGTGCACTTTCCATCCCAATCAAAAACGGCAACCGGTTCACCGAACCGGTATCTGGATCTGGTTGGGTCGGACCCGGATCTGAATGACCCGGACCGGTTCGACCCCTAATCACGGCTAAACTCAGCATTATTTTAAAGGAAGGTAGGTACCTACATTCATCTTTCTGATTTGGTTTTATCCCCTTCTTTCCCTGAATCCTGACACTCTTACTTTGGTCAACTAAAAATGATGAGCCAAACTGAATGCAAATGAAAAAGTGATACATACTTAAGCTCCAGAGCGAAGGCAAGCCTTCCTACACAGATTTTGATTTCCAGGATGTACAGAAACGACCTACGGGCAGCTTTGTCACGGAATTGATCACAGCATGGATCAACAAGGTGCATGTCGAGATGCCAGGAAGCAATCACATCAGTTCGGCAGCTCCTGAATAGCTATTAGCTGCTATGTCATCAAGACTGCTGTTGTAGGTTCTTGCATAGATCCATTAAGCAACACCCAGTGATGGGCAGTTTTGCTACAGACTCAATCAAACTGTATGTCAACAAGAAACTAGTTGGGCAATTTGGCTGCCCATCAAGTTGCCAGATGCGGCCTGCACCAATTTGAGTTGTCCAGCCAATGCGGCAGTTAATTGATGGTGCTCTCAGTCACCTTGCTAACTCTCTTGTCCAAAGGTTTTCTGCCCAACTGTCACCCTTTGTCAAAGGCCAGGATAACTGACGTGCCATCGGAATGTCCAACCGAGAACTCGTGTCAAAGGTGAAACGACCAAAAACGTGTGCTAGCAGATTGCCATGCTACCTAAGATCTGCTGTGATAAAATCTGATATGTGATAAAATCTGATGAAGAATGATAAGATCTGCTGCGTTCTGCCTAGTCTGGGGTAGAATAAAGAAAAAAAAAAGCATTTAAGAGGAGGCAAACCTTTGTGTTGCAAAAATCTGAAAGCCGTGCCGAGCTAGAAATGGGTCGCCATAGCCCGGAACGTGTAACAATCCGGACTCCAGCAATGGAAGGAGAATAGAAACTAGATCAAGTGGAGCTCGGTCAATATCCTCCAATACAATCCAGGCACCATTTTCAACAGCCTGGAAAAATTATCGATAAACCCAGAAGTATGGCACCTTTGATAAAGAGGCTAAATTGGTGACAAAATTGACTGGCTGATTTGTGAAACGAATTTACCTACCAACATCACAAGCCAGTAGGTACTGGTACCAACTGCAGCCTAACCAGTTAGCAATGCCTTCCAGGACGATCCACGCAACATTTTCAGCTGTTGGTGAAACAGATGAGAGCATGCTAAAATTCAGCTCCCAATGAAAAAGTCATAGTTTGGCACCTGGTTTTAGCACAGCAGATATAAAAACAGTGTTGCTAATGCTGCTAAAAAAAATGTGTATTGTGCAACAGTGCATAGACATAAAATGACACTAAATTCACAAAATGACATTGCGACACTAAATCACAGAAACCGGACATCTGGCCGCCGTTGAAACATCTGCCTTCGGTTGGGTCTGGGTAGGCTGGGTCAGGTTCTTAATTTTGGTTGGATTAGATTAGCTGTTGGTTTGGTTCAGTGAGGCAGGTACACTCGTAATTGTCCCAGCGGCCAGATGTCCCGATGGCGAAATGTCGCCAGCAGCCAAATGTCCAGGTGGCGAGATAGCTCCGACGCGCAGATGTCCCCTAAATCACATAGGACTAATGACATTCCTGATAAAAGAACTGCCAAATGAAAGAGAAATGTTGGATAGACTTACTTAACAATGGTGGAGCTTTATTTGGCAGAAAACCCCAGAAAAACTACCCCCGAAACTACTCTAAGAACACTGGGACAAGAGCACCAAGTTCAAACCTACCAAATCAATGCTGAGCAGGCATAAAGCAATACCTACTGGAAGGTTTCTTCTCTGGTGTGTTTCGCCTGGGTCATTTCGTCGTGGACAAATTAAATGGAGCTAAGTGTAAGAAACCTTAATTTCTACTGCTGTGATTTTCCATTTAAAACCCATTGTTGTTCATCAATATTTTTCATTTTTCTTTCATTTTTCATCAATTTCTTTCAATAATTTTCATTTTTTTTGTACATCAATATTTTTCATTTTTCTGTGTTTACTAGCTCCCTTTAATTTGTCCAAGGCGATTTATGGTCCAGTTGGGCATCATTTACTGAGAGTAAACCTATCCTTGAAAGTGAAACTTGCAGGATTGGCGAGCCTCACAAACCATGCTGGCCTCACTTTCCTACAGTTTCAATTAATAATAGTATCTCAAGTGCATCAGGAATGGGAATAACTGACTACCCTTCCCAACACAATCCCACATCACCCCATCCCATTGTGCTTTCAGTGCCTGATTGTGCTTTTAGTGCCCAATATGTCAAGCCATCATCATCAAAATGGCTAATTGGGGGCTGATTCAGCCAGAGACATTATTTTAGCTGTGTTCACTGCCCCCTGTCGAGAGACTTCCACCTGATATTTACCTTGGCACAAAAATGAACTCTAAATTTCTAAATTTTTTCAGCAGACCCCAACCTGGGCTTTGCCCCCTTGGAACCCAACTGGGGCGCCAATACAGATCTCATTTACTCGAGGTAGGGCCCCCTAGACTGGGCATCCCTAACTAGAATACCTAATGGAAATAAGACGGACCTGTGTCAAAACGCCGGCCTTCCAAACAAATTCTCCAGGTACAGAGGTGCAGCAGAATGTGCCCAGCAACAGCTTTGAATCAGTCTGCTCACTGATTTGAACCCTGTATATGTGCGGCATCTCTGTTCTTCCTGCAAATATACACAATCAGAAAAAAACAAACTGTTCAAATCATAAACCATTGAGGACGGACACTTTTTAAGGTGCAGATATCCAAACAGCAAGGTGCTTATCAACATAACACCCAGCATAGATTAATTAATGGAACACGTCGTAAAACATTTGGCATGAGATAGGGGTTTGGGTCTCGACCCAAACTTGGGTTGAGAACATGGCAAAAAGTGCCCTCTCATTGATTCTTGTTATGACCACTAACAGATTTGAGAGCTTAAATGATACTCACATCACCCATGCATAGTTTCATGGAATATTTTGCAAACAGTTTTCGCTGGTGAAAAAGGGTTTAGAACCCCTGATGTTAGGGGATTGTTGGACAACAATATAACCCCTCAGTAGATTCAGCATGAGTCTCGAAGATGGATACCTGAGCTGTTTCTGCTTCCTTTGAAAGGCTTCCCAGCAACTGGAGTTACGAATACTGTCCACACATAAGTCTTTAAAATCACACATTCATTACCATGTGGTGATAGTAGAGTATGCTAAGTTTTTGGAACACCAATGATTTAGGTACCGGCTGAGAAAGAGGATTTATTGGGACATTTGTCATTTTAGAACATCTAAAATAGCACATACAAAAGACTATATAAGATAGCCTAAAAACCCTGAAACGAGTCTCAAAAAGGACGGGTGGACAAACGGACAGAAAATAGAACCTGAGACCTGTTTTGCTGGTTGAGATCCACAACCGGCCATGCCTCCAAGAATGGGAAGTCAACACGAAGGCGCAAACTTGCCTTCTCTTCCTGCGGCCATCCTTGAGTTATGAGCCTGTGGTTACACTGTGAATCAAAAGTGACAAAATCATAGTTATTCCATACCTACCTAATGAAATCCAAACCAAACCTGTGAGCCTGGCAAGATGCTCAATCAAAGTAGTCTTTCCACTGCCAATGGGGCCACGAATCAGCACTGGGCTCCCTGTTGAAACAGCCAATGCGATGGAATACAAATGGCTGGAAGTTGTCTCAACTTCGACCAAACTTAGGCCATGAGTATCACCCTGGAAATAAAACATATTAGCTATCATAAAAAGGAGGCTACTTAGGCACCATGAACTAGGGGCACCATGTTCATATCAACCAGTGTGGCACACATAAGCCCACGTGACTGGAAGCATCATCCGGTGGATGACGATCCAGCTGCCAAATGTGTAGGCACGGATTGCCTTGCGTTAAAACCTGAACGCGAAATCAACAGAGGGTAGTTCAAGTGGAGTTACTGGAGTTCATTGGCCACACTCGTACATTGTGCTAGCAAATCTGTAACCGGCAAATCAACTGTTTCAGAGCATTTGCTCAAGCTGTTCGCCGTCCGCCACAATGCGATGCTGGAGACGGGGCATGCCATTTCACGATCATGCATTGTTTATGTGATTGGGGGGGGCAAAAGTGCGGATTCCATTGGAAACCATCAATTTTTCACCTACCGTCACGTGAACAAGCTCACAGACCAACCAAACAAACTATCCTCGCAGCAAGCAAGGCCAGCCTTAATGCGTTCGTTATGCTGCTGCACAGACAAAGCAAAGCGGTCACCTTGACCGGCGGCTATAATCACCCATCTATAAAGCGTTGTCGTCTTTAACCTTCCGGCTGACGCTCAGTGCATAGTGGCTCCAGAATTTAACCATTTGAATGGTCCGTGAAACTTGTAGAAAGCATAATTTTCTAGTGGAGGATGGTGTTCTATCATGCTTTTTTCCATGTAAATGTACATTAAATGTAGACTCCGAAAATTTTCGCTGTTTCTTTATGCTTCCTCTCAAACGATAAAATGAAATGAAGGCAAGAAGGTACCAGATAGCAACATAGCTCGAAGACCGCAGTTAAAAAAAGGGGATCATTAATCACTTAAATTTACCATGATTCCATGAGCCAGTTTTTCTACCCTCAAAACAGTCCTCAATTCACCAACTCATTTTGGTAACAGTTCGGAATACCTGCCGACATTGAACTGAACGAGTTTCATCATTGCTGTGATATACTTAAAGCTAACTAAGCCTGACCTAACCCAACCTAACCTATCCCAACACACCTCTCCTAGCCTATCCATTCCTACCCACCACGTCCTCATCTTCCTATCCCATTTTGGCTCCTTGAGCCTGTGTGAAAACTCGTATAGTTCAGCTTTTTTCAGATGTCGGCAGGTATTCCGAACTGCATCCCTCATTTGTCAACCTCTTTCTTCAGTCTCTTTGGCATTCTTTCTGCACCTTAAGAAACATCTAAGTTGGATGCAAATCTGTTGTAGACCCACTGTTTATCAAGGTAGGTACCTACTTCTAGGAAAGGACACGGCCTCGGCCAATCTCTCTTTCATCATGGTAAATTTGATTGAAACCGTTCCAAGGTGTTCTTGTGCAACCAGGCCAACTGGCGATGTAGTGCTGTGGTGGCCAACTATAAGTGAGTGCAGGAGGCCAACTGGTGATGTAAAAATGTGCCAACTGGAATGTAAAACATCATGAGATTTCATAAAGTAAATTTTTTACATCATGAGATTTCATAAAGTAAATTTTTTCTTTTTGAGCACAAATTGGCCACAATATCCCACAAGTTAGGTATCACCTAGGCAAAAGACATCAAATGCAAAGGAAAAATACTGACCTCTGAATTGTCTCCATTCTTCACAGTAGGCAGGAAAATTCCTTGAACAGAGACCACTGATCTGGTAGAACATTCATCGACAGCAGGCTCATGTGTGACCAAATTTGGAGTGGAAATTTGATGGACATTCTTTGCTGAACTCAATGGAAAATATTTTAACCTCCATTTAATCCTGTCTGCATCCAACCCGATTTCATTTAAAATGACTGAACTGTCAGTTGCAGACAGATTGAGCACCATTGTTAGGCAAGATGTTGCAAGCCTGAAATAAAAGAGAGAAAAGTGGCTTATTCCTCAAACATCCCTCATTATCCACCAATCTAAGAAAATGGGCCGATTTCTCAAACGAAGCTAAAGAATGGCAATCGCCAATGAAAATTCAAATGCCGACAACTGAATCACCGATTGGAGACCAACTCGCAGATCTGGTTATTAGCATTTGAATCGTAGATTTTTTGTACCCTTTAAACTGTGATTTTTCATCCCATGGCTTTTCTCTCGTAGATGAAACTGTTCTGGCTGGCAAAATTCACATCTCTCTGTTGCAAGAAAAAAAATTAACGGCAACATAGCAAGTAAAATCTTCATATTTAAGCCCAGTTGTTAAGCAAACTTTCGAAAAGGAAAGATGATGGTTGCATCGATTTTTTTTTGAAATCTTGGTTATGTAACATCTTACGATGACCTGTGCGAATAATATGATTTTTTTAATAATAATTATTATTTCTACAGGATATATCACCAACGAGTATATAGGAAAGAAGGTATAGGTAATAATTCACAAAACGTAATACAGACAGTTCGAAAAGAATCACCAGTTCAAGTTACACATTTTAGATAGGTAGCCACATCAAAGAATATCACAGCAGGGTCAAATTTAGGTCAGAATGGTGGCCAGGAAGCACAAGCAAATCAATCAACTGCCTATAACAGTATGCCAAATACGAGGTGCGTTTGGAAAAAATCCGGAATTGCCCTCCCACAGGCGCACCACACGACATATTGCTATGAACTTGGTCCATCATGCAGCTCTGCACTGTGGTCCTTTGCCTAAGAAATTGCATCAATTTCCGGCCAGTGGTTTCTTTTCTGTTAGCATTTGAATTTGGTCTCCTTTTTGACACTGGCCATTTTGTGTGAATTTTTCGAAGAAACAAAGAGTGGTGGTGAAATGTTTCACTGCTCAAAGATGATGCCGTCTGAGATTCATCAACAGCAGGCTGCTACAAGTTTATGGAGACTCTTCTCTTTCTAGCAACAGTGTCTAAACTTTCCGGAAAATTTAAAGCAGGATGGGACACGGTGCACCACTTGGAGTGGTCCAGACGGCCAAAAAACAAGACCACTCCAACAAACATTGCACAGGCGGAAGAAAACGCTTTGACAGACCGAAGGATGGTGCAGGAGATAGCTGAGTCCTTGGAGATAACGAAATGGGCTGTGCATCGAATTCTGGGCCAGGACTTGAAAATGGCGAAGGTCAGTTTTCGAATGGGTGCTCAGTCTTCTTGACGCAGGCAAAAACAGCATTGTCTGAGAATTGGGGGTCCGCTGCGGGTTTGTGGCTGCGTCGTCGGAGTGGAGGTCCGGACCCCTCTGGATGGTGCACCGCGGAGAGAAAAAAGTCCCCACAAACTTTGAGCAACCTGCTGTTGATGAATCTCGACGGCTTCATCTCTGGACAGTGTAACATTTCACCACCACTCTTTGTTCCTCCATTGAAAAATTCAAATGACAGTGTCAAAAAGGAGACCAAATTCAAACGCTAACAGAAAAGAAACCACTGGCCGGAAATAGATGCAACTTCGTAGGCAAAGGACCAAAGTGTGGAGCTGCATGATGAACCAAGTTCACAGCAATATGTCTTGTGGTGCGCCTGTGGGAGAACAATTCCGGATTTTTTTCCAAACGCACCTCGTATACCAAGGCTGAGGTTTCGTCCGCAGCAGCAGTGGCTAGACTCATCAGTTGATGACCATTGCTACCTCACCAATACTCACCAATACCTCAGCAACAATAAGCACAAAGAACTTTCCAACATTCCACGGGCGTGCAGCAGCACGGAGAGGAACCCCTCTCACTTGAAACGCAGCTGCAACCCAACCAATATGTCGGCTGCTATTTAGCCCGTAGCAAGGCAGATGATGCACCTAGATGGAAAAACGGCCTGCGGCTGCAGGCCGATGTAAAACAGTATGCCAAACATACAAAGGCACTCGTCATAGCAGCCGACCTGTTGGTTGGCCTTGAGGTTCTGGTGAGGCAGCTGTGGTTATCAACAACTGATGAGTGCAGCCACCAATGCTGCGGACAAAACCTCAGCCTTTGTGTGTTTGACAGACTGTGAGACATCAGCCTGCAGCGGTAGTCCGCTTTTCCATCTGTAACCAGCCTATTTTGGTGGTGATTCGTTCGTTCCTGGGGTCATCTGGGTCAATTCGTTTGTTGCTGGGCTAATGTGACAAATCTGTAAAAATCATCACGGCAATATTTGTGTGATCTGGTTGTAACATTGTTAAATGAGTCACAGTGACTTCGTACGATCTGGAAGAGATTCGATGGAAGAGTGACTTCAGATCCAAGGACAAGCAGGGATTCCTGCTGAAATTACTTCAAAGCTCTAGGTACTAATTCCAATTCAAAATATTGTTTGCAAAAACAAATTAAAAATAGAATATTCATGATGAACGCATAAGAAATAGAAACTCAATCTGTTTAAAAAAAAAATACAAATGAATATATTTGTACTGGCCATTCAAGTAGGTAACGGTTTCTACTTACCATTTGACTTCGGTATCCTCGCTAGTTATGAATTTTAAAAATCCTGACCAATCCCATTTACTCCAGCAAAATTCGAAGCCCATCTCAAGGAAACTCTTCACTGCTTTCAGAATCTCCAAATCAAAATTCGATCCAGCTGCAACTCCATCAAGATTTTTTGGTATTTGCAGCTTGAAAGCATGTTTCCTTCCACAGTGTGCCACGGAGATAGTGCAGAATCGAAGTACCTCTTTATCATCCTGCAGGGCATTAAACAAAATGGAGAATTGGCCAACCAGCATGACAAAAGGAGCGATCGGTTAGCCAAAGCCTATCACTACGTAAGTAAAGGACAGCCAAACTTTTAGCACAGTACCATCTCACAGCATTACTGAAGAAGGTACAGTCAGAGAGACAATAATGACTCCCTTCATACAAGTACCTACACTGGATCATGGAGGTCATTATTGTTTCTCTGACTGTCAGGGCCGTCACTTCAGGTTTTCTCAGGGGGGGGGGGCATTACACGGAAAGAATTTGGCCGCGACCCAGAGGGGGGTCTGGGGGCGGAGCCCCCCAGAATTTGCGGGGTCTGGGGCGGAGCCCCAGCGGGGTTCCAAGGGGCAGAGCCCCTGGCGGGGGGTCTGAGGGTGGAGCACACCAGAAGCTGGAGAAATTTTGAAATTTGGGGTTCATTTTGGGTGCAAAATTGGTGTTCTTGAGGGTATATTTTCAGCATTTGAGGCGTTTAGATCACATAATGCATGCAGGCAATGATTTATTGCATCAGCTAAGATGCAATTTCCCATCAGTGCATTTGTCTCTTCCCAGCGACTGCATTCTTCAATTTCCGCTTTTGTTTCTAAACCAGCTGAACTTCAACAATGTTTTTACTGACCTGAAGATTCTGGGGGGCGAAGCCCCCCCCCCAGAAGCTTGAGAAATTTTGAAATTTGGAGTTCATTTTGGATGCAATATTCGTAAAATTGAGGCTAAATTACCCATCAGGGCGAGCAAAAGACATATGCCAGGGTAGGGCAAGCGATCTGCTGGGTATGGAATTTCTAATCAGGGGGGTGTCGCCCCCCCCCTGCCGCCCCTAAATGACGTCCCTGACAGTACCTACCTGCCCACATCAAACTGACGTGTCTTCAAATTTCAGACAAATGCAGATTGCCCAGAAGAAGAGTGAATTCAGAGAACAATGTGAATGAAGGAGACGATCTGACATTCTTGCCATTGTGATGTGAATCTGACATTTTTGTGAGAAGGTAAATTAAAATTAACTTGATATCTAAACTGGTTTGAATGTCTCACTGGTTTATAAGTGTTGAGTTAAGCAGGTGACATCCGGAATTCAGAAAATGATAGAGATAAAATAACCAAATAAATTGGACAAAATAATATGGTGAAATGTGAGGAAACGAATAGCATGATGGTGGCAAAATGAAAATAAACTTGTGACCTTCTTCCATTTCATTTACCCTGTATGGCAGACCGGCTTTGGGATCGTGCCACTGCCCTCGATATATGCTTCACAAGTGAATTTTTCTGTATTTCCATGAAGTGTTTCACTTTTATTTTTGGTGGTGTGCACTTGAGGGCTATCACAACATTGGTTTGTGTTGATGCCACCAAAAATATACCTATCTATTGACCCCCTTGATGAAGCAATATGTCTCCCTCATGCATTTGTAGGTGATGCCTTGCACATTCCCGGCTTCCCTGCGGAAAGGTTGCCCCAGCCACAACAGGAAATCGAATTTAATCCTAAAAATGAAATATAAAGGTAGGTACTTACCACAAAAAAAAAATAAATCAATTGGGCCTTGGTCCCACACAATGGCTATAAAGAACAGAAAAAAAATAACAGAGCATCACTGACCCTCTTGTCCCAGGATTTCCCTTTGCAAGCTTCGATAAGGTAACAGAGAAGAGGACATGGCAACTGCATTGGTGCATGGAACCAGGCCCACTGGAATTCCCGTCACGTTCTTGCAAATGTTGGACGAGCTCCTCCATCAAATTGGATAGAAGATGCAAGCAGCAACGTGAAATCACATCAGTGCAACACGGCGTGAGAAGCAGGCTGCACAAGAAAACACGAGCATCCTCATTTGATTTCAATTTTCGTGCCTGAAAAAAGAAACACAATGACCATGTGCAAAGATGTGGACAAGCAAGAATAGGTAGACAGGCCAACAATGAAAAATAAATTAATGCCTTTACGATGTCACCCTGTCTTGACACGTTCGCATTCAAATAGATGGGTATGTATGGGTCAGAAGTAGCAAAAAGAATGGATTGCCAAAGTCGGTAGGTATGGCCCAGCTAAGTAGGCAGGTAAGTAGCAAAGTTGGTAGGCATGAGGAAGCAAAGAAGGCAGGATGGCCCTGCTGCAAAGAATCATTGCATTCCTTTGCCCTGAGTATCACCAGAAAATACCTGCCTCTTTCTGTGTGGTTAGATACCTAAGCAGAAGGCATGACATTTTCGATTTGAGTACTTCGGCCCTGGTGCCTAAATGGTTGCATGTGAAATGTGGTATGTGAAATACTCCACTTGTACAACAATTATTTTTTCAGTCACCATTGATTCCTTTCAGTGGAATGGTAAATCCTGGCAATGAAACGAGGAACAATTCATTTTCAAAGACATAGGCATTTTTTAGTTTTGGCAGAGGTAGCCTGAGTTCAGCGCAATACCCTAGTGCCAGCAAGAGTGTCTGTGCTGCAGTGCTTGTGTGAGACCACACTTGCTTCAGCTTGACAAATCAACTCGAAACAAAGACTTTACAGGATTCTGGAAAGTCAGAACAAAATGTTGTTTCTTCTGAGTCAACAGTAAATGTTGTTTCTACTGAGGCACTTGGTGGCATGAAAGACATCACACCCCCTGCACCTGCACTCGGCAGTTGTTTATATTTTCATAGGTAATCATTTACCACATCTGATCTATATTTTTATGTAAATCATTTAGGTAGGTATCTAAAAATAAAAAAAATATAAATCATTTAGGTGAATATAAATCACATATGATTTTATAATATAAAAAAATATAAATCATATAGGTACCTATGATTTTCAAATCATAAATCTACAAATATAAATCATTTCGGTATCTTTTTGACATGTTAGGTGCAGATCCTTTGGAGCTAGGATCTTTTGAGATCCCAATCCATTATCTTCAGAAACCACAATGTTTAAAAACCCAAGGCAAACGTATTAGCCATACCTAATTAGCATCATTTTGCTGCTTTTGTGCTTTCCAGCTACAGATGGTGGCAAAATGGCCAAAAAACTTCTGTACACCAAAATAAAATTTCAAATTTTGCTGCCTGCACATTTCACATATCTACCTACCTATTCACTTCCTTCATCCAATGTGCCCCCAGGAATGGATGGTGCAAAACAACAGCCCTATTTGGAAACCTCCAACTTCTCAAAAAGCTTCAGCTTTTGCAGGATACTCCCGAACGTCCTGTCTGGGGCTCTGCCCTTTGGAACCCTGCTGAGGCTGCCACCCCATAGGATAGGTACCCACTTTGGTGGCTGTACCCTATCTTGCCCATCCCTGACCACAGTTGGAAAGCCTAGTTCAAAAGCTCTTTATCCCAACAGACAGGGCACACAATTAAGGCCTGCTTGACCTACAACTAATCACTAGTCGTTTCTATTTCTATCAGATGTGCATACAGGTTAGCTAGATACCTACCAAATAAAATACCAGTACAGGTCAGTGAAGAAGGTTGCAATGTTAGCAAGGTCAGCTTATGTAGGTACCTGCGTGGCCTACCCACCTGACAAGTCAAGTGAGAATAGATAAACCCCAAATGCCCAAGTGTCTACCTGGTACAAGTCCTCCCTTTCCAGTCCCAAGACCTACCCGACCCGCCTGCTGTCTGTTCCGAAATCCCTGGCCTGTGGTACTTACATACGAAGAACTCAGTTTCGTTCCCAATCACATGTGTAGGCCTGCCAAAAATCAACCAATGACAGGTGTAGGCCTGCCAAAAAATCGTCTAATGACATGTGTAGGCCTGCCAAAAAAAATCAGCCAACCTTTTGCTGAATCCTTTCAATGCTAAAACTTGGAAGATCCAATGAAAGTGATGCCTCGTGAAAGCTCTCACAGGCCGACTCGATGATAGACAAATAATAATTATCTGGGTCAGGCATTTTAGACAGGTCAGCTGAAACCTATAAATACCTAAAATGTAACAAGAAAATACATGAGTGTTGATTAAAAAGGTGGCATAGGCACCCGCACCAATATGCGCTGGGTGGGATAACAACATCTTGCCACACAATAAGTGCTGCAGCTGGCAAAAGAAAAGGATCTCAGCCCACTTTTTTCTCCATGCCAATGCCTGGAACCATGAGATTAGACCATGGCCCGTATTCCCCATTGCCACTAAGCTTAAAACTAGCCCTAAGCTTCAGAATTGGTGCTCAGCTCGATTCCCCAAATCGCCTAAGTCGAAGCCGAGTGGAAGCCTAGGTGAAGCCCTATGGGGAATCGAACTGAGTTGGAGCGGAGTGACAGCTTCGACTTGAGCACGATTGCGATTCTCCATTGGGATTCACCTGAATCCTAGGTGAAGCGGACTGGATTCTCATTGATAAGCTTAGGTTGATCCAGAGCAGACTTACCCGTTTTGTCTCTTAGGTTGATCCAGAGCAGACTTACCCGTTTTGTCTATCTGTTTTATTTCGCTGATTTCTATAAATTGGCTTAATTTTCACGCAGCTTTTTGGCTACTTTACACAGAAAACAATCAGAGGGACACATTTTTCACAATTTGATTGCCAAAAATAAAAATGTGATGAATTTGAAGGAAGGTGAACACCAACAAATGATTTATTTCAAAATTTGAAAATATTTGTCACTGGCAGGTTTTGAACTCGGGTCGTCTGCACCACAGTCAGACGTGCTCATCACTATACCAAGAAACCACACTGATTTTTGCAACTTGAATAGACTGTTTTGTTTTCCGTGTGCAACCTGACCGCTCTCATCATTTGATGCGACGTTGCCATGGTCTCGGCTTCAACAGCGCTCGCCGCTGGCACTTACGTGAGTCGGAGCCCAGCTTCAACTCAAATGTTGGGGAATCGCGTGAAGCCCAGCTTCAACTAGCACTCCGCTCGCCCTCACGTAAGTTGAAGCGGAGTAATAAGCTTAGTGGCAATGGGTAATACGGGCCCATATTTTGGAGGTTAGACACAAAAAAACAGCAGAAAGATTTTACCCATCAAAACGACCACCCCTTCCCAACTAATTTTGGTGGACGTAATGGAAACATGGAAGGGTGCTGTTTTCAAACTTCAAACTCCAGTTTTCAGGTAAACCTTACCAACTTGAAAACTATTAAAAGAAGCCTGAACCTGCATGGTTCTCAACAGGCAATGAAAACAGAAAACCCTCTCTATCTTGAATGGCCTCAATTGCATCAATGTGGCACTGCAGGCAGGTGGTCTCCAAAATATGATACTTACCTGGACACATGGGTACCCCCTTGGATCTAAACTCTAAACTAGGTAGCCTATTGAACCTAACATTACCTATCTATCATAGCCCAGCCAAAACTCTAAAAGAAAATTATTATCCAAGGGGATCCAGTTCTGCGTTTTTTTGGGAATAGCCTGCAGGAAATTATGGTTGAATATCGGTGCAAAAATGGAACGGACAGTGCCGTATTGCAAAGCGAAGCAGGTAAGCGAACACTTGGGGTGCAGGGTGTCAATGACATGAAATGCCTAGGAAATATTGCCAAAGAGAGGTAGCGGACTAAAAAACAAAAATGTGCATGCTGAGAATCTCTGTAAATTGCGTGAAGATTGCAAGATAGACCTGCACCATGTGAGAACAACATTGAGTGTGCAAATACGAGCGGGACCAGGCATGAGTTTTCATGTCGGCTGTTCGTTTCTTTCTTTTCTGCAACCAACCCTCTGCTCTAGTGATAGCATGCACTTGCCACTTTTCACATTTCTGCACACTCATGGTACGAATAACTTGAATCAGTTGAGCTGCATTTGTTTTTACATTGCGTAGGTTTGACCCACATGCAATTTGGATCAGTTTCTCTCACAGACACAGACCGGTGGTAATTCATGCAAATAAAGGAATAGGTAATTGACTTGGTAAAAGTAGGTAATTTAAATCAGGTAGGTACTTAGCTAGCTGCAAAAGGGGATAGAGGAGAGATCTGAGTCATTTTTAGATTGTCCGGTGGTCCTCTGGGATTTGCCTAAACTTTCTTGCGGAATTGAAATAGACTTCTTAAAGGTAATTTTTCTTTTGGCTAGCAGTCCCCCAGGACATAAATTGTTGGTTTTTGACATGCAGAGGAAAATTATCATTTAGGTAGGCCAACGATCTTGTTTGTTTACAGTCAGTTTAGGAAAGGCTATCGGTACCTACTTCAGGAAGAAATAGGTAGACTTGTTTAAGGTCATTTTTTTACTTACGACTTCCGGTCCAAACACCAAATGACAGAAATTTCAGAAAAATGGCCATTTTGTTGTGCAAAAATGCATTTCGCAGTCATTGCCAGTCATCTGTCAGGGACTCGGGGGTGCTCCCATTTTTTTTTAAAAAATCGCCCCGTTGCCAAATATAGGTATTCTTCGATCGTTATGAAACAAAAACTGAAAAAATCGCTGAAATGTCATCTTCCGGAATAAATAAAACAGATCGCGCCCTGACGGCTGGAATTAGTCGGGAAAGTGCACCAAATGAAGTGAAAACAGAAATGGACGAGGTAGTTAATAAATTTGGGATAACGACAGCTAAAAATATCGCAGCTGAGTCGGTCGTGCCACAGAGAACATTGACTACCCCTGCGAATGTGTTTTGGCCTGGTCTCGCTTGCGTGGAATATCGACAGCCAGTGCTATTTTGTGTTCCTGGATTTTTACGATTGAAAAAATGACTTCAAACACACAGGTGAAACCAATGGGATACAGACATATGCAGAGTGACCGGCGGGCAGCGCCTCACCACTTCGAAATGTAGACATCGGAGGACTTGTCCCTAATCACCTATTGGTGGGCACGGAATGAGATTTGTTGAAGAATTTGATCGTGAATTGCGAACACCCGTTCCAAAAATCAGTCTATATCGCCAAGTTTTTAACCGATCCTGGCGATTATCACTTCATTTGCTAGCTAAAGAAACGTGGAATATGCTCATTCAATTTTTGTCCTTGAATTTGCACGCAAATTTGTGTACTTAACCACAACAGGCAAAGAAGTACGCCTCTGAAAACATTGCCTTACATTTGTGTTCCTTGTCAATGGATTGAGCTGTTACTCAAAATTTTCTGCTGTAAGGTGAGACCGACCTGTGAGAAAGTTGTAGGTGAATGTATTTTCTTTCGATTGACACCAAAATCACCTTTTTTTGATGACTGTTGAACCCCATAATCTCTTGCCGAAACATGCGAAAGTTCTCCAAATTTGAAGAAAAATTCGCATCCATGCAACATTGAACGGTCTTTGGATGAAGATTTTTCTGTTGCATTGACAGATAAGTCGTCGAAAATTTAGAGGAATCTTTGCGCTTTTAGGGGATACCTACTGAAAACGTCAAAATCGACCCTGCCATTTGGGTTTTGCAATCGAAATTCGACACTGCTTTTCTCATTTACTTGCATTACGCACTTTTTCCATTCTGCCTTCCAAAGGGCGAAGCCATCCACCAGACTGTTGATACAGGTTGCTTCGTCCATTATCAGTCCACCTATATAGGCCTACGTCGTTGATATTGACACGATACCCACCTGACAAAAAGACTGCAACATGCAACCAGGGATGGGTAAGTACAATAATTACGTATTATACGAGAGTTTTCTACGTATAATATGTCGTATTATACGTACGTATAAAAGTGTTTTATACGTACGTATTATACGTGTGCAAAAATTTAACATGTGTGACACATATCTTGGGGGTGGAATTTAACAAGGAATTCAATTCTGAAGTTATTTCACAACTCAGGGCAGTGTAGGAGGAATTAAACCTTAATAAGTTGTCGGAAATGATGACGATCGCAGGAAGAGATGATAGGCCTAACTGCTCAAATTGCATTTTTAGATTTTTGTCTAAAGTGATGGCCTTGGATCAGCAAGCAACTCGACCACGTCAAGAGGTTAAAAAACAAAGTCACAAAAAATAAAACTTGGCTGTTCACAATATCACATTCCATCACTAAATCCATTCACAATGCCAACAACTACTTATGTGGGCTGTGGACGAAAATCAAGAAAAAATAATTACCATTTTCTCCCGAATTTTCATCCGAACTAAAAATTCCCCAGATCCTTCGCTCTGCCGATGATACAAACATCGATGAACCATAAGCTGTACAAGTAGGGCCTACTCAAATGCCAGAATTCTCGCTCTTCCATCGCTTAGCTGGATTCTTGCTTGCATCTGGCAGGATTTTAGTTAACCTTTTTTTTTCAACATTTGCAGTTCGTGCAGGATTTTCTGCCACGTGCTCTGCGCTTATCTTGGGCGAACGTTTTTTTTTTTTCTACACTCCACCAAATTGTTTTTGCTGAACAGGCTCTCATGCCATTAACCTTTTCCAATCCAGAGCGCCATGTGTGGGCTGGCACCCATAATGAATGCATTGCACTAACCAGATACCTGCAATGCTCATGCAGTGGCACCAAGACCAGATTGCCACCATTGGTGCCTTGCCATTCCAGACACAAAGACCAGACATGCATCAGAGAAGTTTAGTAGGAGCAGAGCACCCCATGTGCCCCTCTAGACTTGGTGACAAAGGAGCTGCTTTTAATTGGACTTTAAAAGGTTTTGTCAATTATCAATGGCGAACAGTAAAGTTCTCAGAAAACAGCAAAGTTCATCAAACAGGGACAGGTTGTTCAGAAAACAGGAAAGGGAAGGGAGGGAAGGATACGCGACTGTCGGCTGCATCCTATCTGTAAGCGAGGAAAGATTAAAGTAAGGGGTCAGGAGTTCGGAAAACATATCATCGGAATGTGGATGGGGCCTAGACATATAGCATTCAATAACAGACAGACAACAATCACACAGATGCAACCACTCAAGAACGCCCCCAAGTAAGCATCAACAACCGGCACACACCACACCAATTCACAATATCAAATGAAATTTGCAAAATAGTGGATAACAATGAAGCACTCGTAAAGATGAAAGAAAGGAAAGTGCATTCTGCTCGGCCTTCACGCAAAAGTCACATGCATTAGTACCTAGGTGGTTTCAAGCATATGTGCATGCCATTTACTGGCTGTCACTGCTGAGTCGTTTTTATGGTGATCGCAGAAATCTGGACCTCCAGGCTGCCAGACCAGAAAGAGAATTGGAATATTGAGTCGGACACAGGAATATTGAGTCGGCCCGATGAAGTTGGGTGAGGCAGTTCCGGATCGAATCCGGCAGTTCAGGATTTCTGGGGCCAACCTCGTTGTTGTACAAGCTTCCCTTGCAAATGAGGGTTGAAAAGGTGAGACAAAGCATGAGGTTGGTTTTTGTTCTTTGGCACTTTCTCATTGCCACCATTCTTCCATCCATTTCCTGCTCAACAAGGTTGTCGCCAGTGATGTTAGTTTTTTGCCTTCTCTCATTTGTCATTTTTGGTTTTCTGTGCACTTCTCTCTTTTACCTACCAGGCACATGAGCTCCTTGCATCGAAGCCTATGTTATAAAAGATGTAGGAGTAAAAATTCCAATTTGGCAGCATCAACTTTCACATGGTTGGTGCACAAACAAGTTTTGAAATGGATTTTACAATGGTGTGTGGCTAATAGAATCATGTGTGGCCAACTTGAAAGCGCAGGGCTTCACTGGTCAACTGTTTTATGTTCTTTTCCTTTCATTGATGATGATGCTTGTCAATTGTTTTAATGTAATAAAAAGGATGTTAGAATGTTAAAGAGCAGCTTTTTCTGCAAAAATGAGGTATCACTTGACTTTTAAGTTTTATACGTTTTCTACGTGGATAATACGTAGGTACGTATTATACGCACGTATTATAAGTGGAGTTTTATACGTTTACCCATCCCTGCATACAACACACACGGCTGAGGCGAATGGATTTGATTTTGGTTCGCGGAGTGCTTGCAGCTGCGCGCTTCCGATCAGAGCCGGTTCCGATGCATTTCAGATTTGGAAATGGCTCGGCCACGATTTGAAGGTAATAAGAATAGCACGCCTGATGCTTGTTGGATTTATTCTTCCGTGAATGTCAGCTCAATGCCAACGATCTTCGTCTTTGAGTCTGCAGGGCTGCTCACAATCCTTTGCATGCGGGTTTGCTGCGGTCCCCAGTTTTGGCAAGGTCGTTAGACCAACTTTCGTAGCTGTACCAACGTTGTTTGGCATCGGAGATGGAATTTACAAAACGTGTTTCCAGTTTGATGCACGATGGCCATGCCCAGACCAGGCACGTGCTTGGGGCTCAATGTGTTAAAGATCACTTAGTTCGGTCGGGGACTAGGTCCTCCGGGATTGAAATTATCGGTGCTTGTTTAACCGGTCAAGTGCGACCGACATGCCTCGCATCGATTCGGCATTTCACCGCACTGACGGCAGAGTCCCAACGGAAGGACTAACCTAGGTAACTACTTGTCTGTCTCTCCGACCTTATTCCCCGTGCCTCATCGAGTGAGGATGCACACACCATTTTTGTACCACGGCTCGTGTCCCGACTGGGATTCGAAGTTAGAAACTGGTGCAGGAGCAAGATGTTTTTAATTTTTTTACTTAAAAATAAAATAAAAAACAGGCCTACATCGATATACCTACCCCAAAGCCAAGTCACCCGTTTGTCATGATGGGCAGTCTTGCTCCAGATCCTCCCTATCTCGTTATGTGTCGTCAAGAGATTAAAAAAAGAATGCGTGTGGGTAGTCAACAGTCTTCTTTCACTTCAACTGCAGACAGAGTAGGTCCCTGCTGACTTCCAATCTTGCCGACCCAGAGGTTACCTACCTACTTCTGCAAGAAGGGAGGTACCTACTTACCATCCACAGGAGTCTTGTCTAAAATTTGCACAAACAAAAATGAAATTGAGCCCCGCCCAAGTGTCGACTGTCTCCCTCTCCAGTCAACATTTTACACTTCGTAGAGATGGGTGGGAAAATGTCAAGCCGCAACACAAAAGTTCCATCTTGCAGGGTGAAAAAAGTCAAGTTGTCAAACCTCCTCACGACTCAGCGGACACGGCAGGCACAGCCAACAACACGTGCACGGCTCGGTCATGATTGCTCTTCAGAATGAATTCTTTTTTCTCGACGAGTTGCCATGATGTGAAACTTGGCTAAACTAAATGCTTTCGAAATTTCAATTTTCTCCGTCGATCGCCGCTTGGGCAGATTGAAAACAATAATTGTGTGTTTGTTTTCAGATCATATCAGAAGTAATTATATAATTGACTTGCCTTATTCACTGATTGAAAAATTATTGGGCACTTCCAGACCGATTCCAGTCTCGAAAATTTGGCATCAGGACCGTTTTTCATCATTGAGAACAGGAAAATCTGAAAACGGCTGTTTTTGTCTTTCAAAGGGGTGATCTTGGGGGGTTTTCGAAATGTTCACAACTTTTTTCACGATCTTCACAGCTATTATTAAACTTATTCCCTTGTTCAGAGTATTTTACCCCTTTTTAATGGGTCGGGACTTTGCATGGCGTCAGACGTCAAAGTGCCCAATTCCGAAAATTTGCAGATTGTTCGAATCTCCCCTCAAAAGGAACGGAGCAATAAGGGGAAGATTTTTTGAATGTCCGGTTTGTTCAGCTCCTCATCATCATCATCAATCGCCGTCATGAGCTGACAGCCATTCGGCCGGTGGCTCGGCGAGGAGGGCTGTAACTGCCCGACTCCCAACAAGGCAACATCAACAGAGTAAACAGGTACTCCACAACTCTTGTAACGCACACTCAAACCCACAGTGACGTGTAAATGCATAACTTTGCTGTTGACTATCTTATCTATCCAACTATCCATATCCATCTAAGATATCGAATTTTTTTTGTTTTTTTTAACAGCATGCATTTGTTTAGCATGCAGTCAAGTGCAGAAGGGTTCAAATGTTCGACAAAAAGTAAATTTATATCTTCAAGCCTGAAATTAAGAAACACAGATAAGACCTGAAAAGAAAAATAAAATAAAACCTGAAATGAAGAACGTAATTATCCTGAAACAAATCAGAGCAATTAATTAATAATTAGAGGACTCAAATTATTAAATTATACCTGAAAATTCTTACGAGAAGGGCAAGAGTTGTGACAAAATATTGCAGATAAAGTAAACGATGTAAAACCCTGAAGAATCAGCGATTCTGCTTCAAGCAAGACAAGACGAAAAGCAAAGAATGCCTTAACACGAATAAAGGTTCTTTTGAAACTAGGCCTTAGATGAGGCTTTGCCGGAATGATATAAGTCGCTCATTAATTCCCGCAGCAAAGAATTCCAGTCGCGGATTGTGCGAGGAATAAAAGAGTAGTAGTGACATACATCCTTGTTTACAGCTTATTTGCTGGATTTTAAACTCATGATCCCATCGAGAAGCGTAATTTGGAGGCTGTACACACAAACAATCTCAGGTCACTTAGAAAGGGGCAAGAACTGAAATGGATTAATTTTTAAAAGCAACGCAAGCCTCGAGCATTTGCGTCTTCCAGCAATCCCAAGTCCGATAGCAGAAGGGCCATCAAGTCTTCCATATCTTTTGGTTACAAATCTGACTGCTTTCCTTTGAATGGCTTCTACTGCTTCGACTTTGCAGAGTTTAGAGGGATCCCAGACAGCAGAAGAATACTCGAGAAGTTGTCTGACAAGGGAGAAAAGCCTGCGGCGGATTTTGTGTCTCTAGTTCCATGCTTAAGGGTACTCCTCACCAGGTACAGCATACGATTAGCCTTACTGATAACTGCCGAAACATGTTTACTCCAGCTTAGGTTCTTTAAAAATGTCAACCCGAGATATTTGTATTCGTTAACAGAATTTAAGACACAGGAACGAAGAGCGTATACTGAAAGGACTGAGGCAACTTTGATGTTATCGGAAGGAGAAGGACCGGAAACAGAGAGGGCGTACCAGTTGAACACCATTTGGCGGAAATTTTAGTTTGTTGTTTCTGACTTCTGCTTTCAATTGCCCAAAATATGGGCTTGTGACATTTTGAATCCAACTGATTCAATTGGCATTTTTATCGTCGTGTGTTTTTTCTTTTGGCGAACCTTTGGCGCCTCGTGTGGCATTTGCATTTTTTCTAACTAGCCACATCTACCTGAACCAGGCCAAGATTTGGCAAATATTTTGTACAATTTATAAACAGATACCGAGTCCTTCAGGTCATCGTGTGGAGCTTATTGAGATCTTCTGGTTCTTTTCAAGCCACTCCGGGTGTGTGTAATTTTTATTTTCTTTGTTTTTTTTTAATCTTTTTCATCTTTTCGGAAATTAAACCTTCTCGCACTTTCATTCTTGGCAAAAATTGTTGAATGCAGTTTGAGTCGATGGTTGATGAGCGCTAATTGTTTTGCAGTAGACGAATACCTGCACCGCAGTTTCGCAGTGACCGCAACGTTGTTTCAATTTGAGCTGTCAAAATCTGAAGTGAAATAAAATTTGTCTAATCGCATAAACAGAATTTACAATCGCGGAAAAGGTTCATTTTTCTACGCACGTCAGAGATGCTAAGTTCTTTTGACACAATTTAAACGCTAAAATTGTATTGTTCTGAACACTTAAGATTCAGCTGGTCAAATTACGGGGAACAAAGTGCAATATTTACATACCTTACCCATCCACAGGGCCGTAACAACGGGAAGATTTTGGGGGAGCATTCTAGATATTCTCAATGACCGAACTCGAGTTTACCCAATCTGGGTCATCATTTTGGT
>JASGXE010020481.1:0-31501 GCA_030068105.1 Sinentomon sp. SZTP_YWyxl
AAGCTGGAAATCCTCTTGGATTGAATGGATCACTGTTGCAGGGGGGAGTACGGCGAATTTGAAGTTGGTTGGGCTTGTTGTTTGGTGGGGCAGCTTGCTTATGTATATCAGATGATGGCGTAGGGTGGAATCTTGTTGCAATCTTACGAACGGATTCGGCTGTGTTTTATTTATTTTGTTTCAACATGTCTGATTTGCCCATTCGTGGTGCTCGTGCTGAAATTGCATATGATGCTCCTTTGCTCGTCACCCCATGAAGGTGTTGCGAGTGAAAACGCTAAACCTTAGTGAAAACGCTAAACCTTTCTAACAGAGAGGTTTATTTCATGCATGCTGTACATGTTTCTTGGAGGGCGGAGTCCAGCTTTGATGCCAAGCTTTTGTTTTCTTGCGATTGTAATTAAGCAATAGGCAAGGATGGGCTAAATGGAGACGTGCAGGCAGATCTGACAAAACAATAGCCGTTTGACTTTCAATGCTTTGGGATCAAAAGGTAATTAGCCGGTTTCCAAAACGAAGATTAATCGGTGGATCGCCTCTATCCGTGGATCGATGGGTCGTAAGCTGGTTGACCTTGTCATTCGCAGTATCGATGTAAATCCAAATGCTTGTGGTCAACCAGCTCACCACTCATCGATCCACGGATCGCGGCACTCCGCGGATTTATCTTCGTTTTGGAAATCGGCCGAATATGTCCATGGACTTATGACCTTTTGATTCCGAAGCAGAATTTTGCGCTGAATATTTCAGCCATTTTAGCAGATTGAGAATTTCTGACGCGAGAATCTGACGCTTTGATTGCAAACTGTGCACGCATGTATATTGATCATGTTTTCGCTCTTAAATCAAAATGGTCAAAATGTGGACATATGACCTTTTGATTCTCACCGATTCATTTGGAATCTTTTTAGCAAAATTTAAACAATAATGTTCCATTAAAAAAAGGAAGAACTTTTGTCCCAAAAAGGCACAAAACTTCACATTTCTTGTACCAGAGGGGTTTCATAATGACGACCAAGAATTCCACTTGCCAAATGATAACTATGCACTCGCAGCGGATGCTCGGTTCCCTGGGAATCCAAGGAATATGTTTTTGTTGTGATTTCCAATGAGATATCTTTGCTGCCAGCGATTGTTGTGATGAAAGTTGACAAAACCTGTTTGTCACGTTTGTTTCCCATGGAAAACCATCTGCCCCCAGCCGTGAAAATACAAACACAACAAAAAATTACAAAAGCAAATTAAGCCATTCAATCTTATTTTAAATTTCATCATTTTCAGGCTCCGCCTTTAAAGATGTGGGGAACAAAATGCCCCTTAAAAGAAATGAAATGGTGACTGCCCGTCCCACTTACGCCGTTAGGCGCTTGGCAGGCTTCGGACTGCCCTTGGCGTGGTTAACAGCACCATTATTATTTGTATACCGCCACTCCAGCTAGCGTAATTTGGGCGGTGAGTCACAGAGCATTGGGTGAAAAAAAAGGAGGGGCTCCGCTTCGGCAGCAGGCAAGCAGGCCTTGGTCGGTTTATATCCCGCGTTCAGGTACCGGTTTTAAAGCCCAAGCTTTGCTTGGAAAAAATCCCGGCTCTGCCGGTTTTAAACCTGCCTTCCTGGCAGTTTTTTACCTGTCCCCCTTGGGGCAGTTTCAAAATCCCGGTCCCGCACGGGCTTCACCCGAGCATCAAGTGCCAACGTACCCGGCCTCAGCAGAAGCCTCTCCTATGCTCGGCTGCCTTGACTGGCAAGCAACGAGCATATTTTAACGAGCTTTCTAAATGCGAGGGTCACTGCCTTGGCCACACAGGGCCCCAACACAGGCTACCTCATATACGAAAAAATAGGAAAAACTGTGAAGCAACTTGCAAAAAACAAGGCAAAATAATATGCCGCCAGCAAAGTGCCGGGCGACAGCGCGGAGTTGCCTGTTATCTCACACCGTATCCCTAATTTTTATTTTATTATAAAATCAAACAGGACAGGGTGTCCGCAAAGAGCAGTATGCTCTTGCATACCCCCACCAAATTGTGAACCTGATGTGGACTGAAAGTTCACGAATGGTTCAAGCTGGGCGACGGCTAGTGCTGTCTTCTCCACGCCACGACAGTCAAGACAGTCACGGTTTTATTTTTTATTTTTTCCGGGGTTTTTGAGTGACGGGCGCCATTAAAGATGCAAAAAAACAAGGCAAAATAATATGCCGCCAGCAAAGTGCCGGGCGACAGCGCGGAGTTGCCTGTTATCTCACACCGTATCCCTAATTTTTATTTTATTATAAAATCAAACAGGACAGGGTGTCCGCAAAGAGCAGTATGCTCTTGCAGCCTTTCCACCCGAAATGGAATAATTTGCAACCTTGTAAGTAAGTCTTGTACTTACTTACAAGGTAGTGCAACTTACAAATAAGTCCAACTTTTGTAAGTCTTGAAAATTATAAAATTAGGCCCCCAGAGATCGACGTATACACAAAGTCAAACTACCTGTCATGGATGGTTAAGTATTGTACGTGAGTTTTGTACGTCGCCATGCTGGCATACAAGTGTAGTTTTGTCCCCGTCATTGCGAGTATACAGCCATTGTCAGGTCTAGGGAAGCACATTCTGAAGTTTTGCAGGCCGTACAAAACTAATGTACAAAACCTTTTTTACCACTATGACAATGCTTGTTAGATGGTTAAGTCTCTTTATGCTGGCTTGCGCTGGGCTGTGCCCTTGCAAGTGTTTAAATTAAATTAAAACTTCCATTTGAAATGCTAAATTTCGCAAAATTCAGTGAAATGCATTTCTGTTTTTCTTTTTATTTTAACACATTTTGGATAATGGCACATCTTTTTTCTTTGATTTCAGTGCTCCTGGGCCAATAGAAATGGAGCACCTTTATCCTTTCCAAATCCTATTGGTCATCGTGGTGATATCCATATTTTGAATCAGTTGAATGTTTTCATGGAGAAAGGCAGTTTTTAAAATCAGTGCTCTTCTGTTCACACAAAAAGTCAAGTTTTAGAATGATTATGGCCATATCTGTTTTCTTTGTGTGGGCTTGTGCTGAGAAAATCATTTGTCTTTGTCCAGCAAATAGTTAGTCTGTTGATCTGTTGAGCACACTTCCAATGGCTTTTTTTCTGAAATGCTCCAACATGATACGGTAGGAATGATCACTTGTTAAACCTGCTTAGGCTTATAAATATGCCCATATTAAGGAAACAGATGACCAAAATCTTTACAGCGCTTGTATCCGTTGAGGATACAAAGCATTGTCAGGTAAGCAGGAGCGAAATCAAAAACCACCATTGGTGAGAGATCTCATGGAGTTCGGAGACATTTCTTGGAAAAATTCTGTTTTTCAGTCGGATGTTCTCAAAACTAATTGCTGTTGAACAACAATCTGGCCAATTGAGCACATGTTCCTGGTTCGTGGAGGAATAGAACATGAACTGCATCAGATTTTCAGCCTCACATTTTTACCCTACGGTTCTACGGATTTCACTATTCCCGTAAACGAAAGAAACAATTGAAAAGCAGACATTTTCTCAAAGTCAAATCTGAGGTATAATCCAAGAAAGTAGACAGAGTGCACGGATAGGGGAGAGATGTGCCCCGCAAGGTAAGACACCCCTTTCCTTTCGAGGTAGGGAGGTCATTCGCTTTTGGTACAAAAGAGTAGCCGGCTTGAAGGTTTGAACCTGTTGTTGCCACACAAGGGAACTTGAAATTGCTCTCACTTGACGCGAGTTCTGACATTTTCCTTCATATGCCGCTTTTCAATGCTCCGCTCGATTATGGCGGCGCGTGCTTCGGCACAAACGGTCAGGTCTGAGGGCGGCACATGAGCAAGATTCAGCCGATGTGGAGAAGAAAATGTTGAATTCGTCCAGCAAAAGTGATTTATCCCAAGTCAGTACAGCCCTCCAAGTTTTCACCCCCGCTTCTGTGGAGCTGGGGAAGGACACTGCCAAATGAAGTGGGTGGGCAGTCACTATCCCAATTTTTGGAGCCATTTATTCTGAACACGAACACCCAAAGATTGGGCCCTTCCACCAAAAAGACGATGAGATGAAAGAAATCCAAATCATGGTGGTGGATTTCAACACGTAGTCCTACTGCAAATGCTGGGGTTTGTTTGACAAAAATGCTGAAAAAGACAAACAACATTTCAAAATATTTTCCATTCTGAACTTACTTCTTGCGATTAACGAGTACAGTGCTATTCAGCTGTGGCCGAGAGCCCAAGGAATAAGCTCTGACTGGACGTGTTTGCGTGACTTCATCATCGGCACCTGAAGCAGGGGTCAAGTAGGAACAGACCTTTTCCAAGCGGAATTCCGAAAAGCGAGGATCAGTGCTGGGCGTGCCGGATGCAATCGATCCACTCGATGCCGGCGATATACCACTCATGTAGTCTAGACCAAGAAAAAACAATTGCAAGGTCAATCAGATGAACACTTCCGAGGGAAACTGTTGTCTGTCCTGTATCTTTCGGAGGAAAATTTCCCTCAACAAACTTGCATTGTCAAAAAGTAAGAGGACAAAAATGTTAGGACTCGTGTCGCAACGACCGCTGTTTTGCAGTTTTTTCGTTTCTGCATATTCGGCACCTGCTGCAAGTTCTTGCAAAATTTCGAAAAAAAAAAACCAACTAACATTACCCAAATGCAGATTTTCCTTAAAATTATCGAGAAACAGAAGAGTCATCATCAAGAAACAACAAGGAATCATTCAAAATCAGATTCCAGCAAAAAATCCTTGTTTTTTTTGTGGAATGAAAACTTGAAAAATAAAGTCACTTCAGCCAGGGCTTAAATTGCACCAACAGGGAGAACCAGTCCTCTGTGTTTTGACACCAGTACATGTTATCGGAGTGTTCAGCTATCTTTTTTAGGCTGTTGCCTCTTGTCACCTCTGGTCAGTTAACCGGCAAATCGTGGTCATTAAATGACCGCAATTAGGTGGCTTTTTATGTTTACACGTAAATCACCACCATTTTAAAATTTAAGAAAATGATCACAATTGGGTATTTCGTCTTATTTATGAAATAGCCGGTGTGCTGGTTTGAAAACGGATGTTTTGTGTGCAAAATTTATGACCTCATTACCTTCATCACCCTATATTAATTGGGTACCACATACCTCATGTGGATGTGCTTTTTTCAGAATGGAATTGCCTTTTTTCAGACATGACCCGTCTGCAATAGTTGCTCACTGGCCATTTTTATTCTGGAATTCAAACTCTGTTTCAGTCCAGATGTACACTCCAATCCGAAGAAGTCATGTTTTTTTTCAAACAATGTTTTAGCCAGCTCAAACAAACCTTCTGCAAAATGTTTTCCCCCGTATCCCCGAATCTCCATGCCAATCGGTTCCTCAACACTAGTAGAGGGCGGATCCATCGCCAGATAGGCACCAACGTCAAACTGATCGACGGCAGGAAATGACCCGGAAGTTGGGGTTAGGGCAGGCGGTTGCATGGCAACGTAACCCTCGATATCGGGAGTTTTGTCGGAGAAGCTACTTGATCTGCTGTGGTTCTCACGGAAGCTTGAAGCGAGGGGACTCGAGTAACCGTGATCTAGACTAGATGAGCAGGATGAAGGGGTGACAGCTGAATGGCGACTGCTGGCCCCACCGGATGACTGTTGCTTTCCACTGGTTGGACGGGAAAAGATCCCCGAAGCTGCAAAAAGAAAATCAGAAACATAACTGTGTACCTGAGGTAAATCACAAAATCGATAGTGTCGATAGCAGGACCTGGAACTTTTCACGACTGTACCAAGCAAACAGGGCAAGAGCTGATTTTCAGTTGTTTTTTTTTATAACTCACATTTTTGGGAAAAACACAATGCCAAAAGATGTCGCTAATTGAATGTTCTAAAATGCAATCAAAACATACAAGAAAATAGCTGCTAAATGTCCAAGGACCACCACCACAAGAATTTCACAATATTTTTGCACTTTTATCTGAAACGTGAGAAAAATAAAAGATGACAAATTTTTTCAAACAGTATAGCCCATATTTTTGTCATCACGATAAGCAACAATGAATTCCACAGATTTCTTAAGGTGGGTTTTTAGTAAATGAAGCTCCAAAATTCCCTGGGTGCATGTTTTCCAGATGGGAAAAATAAGAAAAAGAGACGTAACATATCATTCAATAGCAAAAAATCGATAAACCGGTAATAGTGATTGATAACGGTTAGTGACCAATAGCTTAAGTACAAGTGTGCACTAACTTTTTCAGAAGTACTCTTCTATCTCGTTCCCTCCTCAAGCCTTTAGGGAAAAAGACAGTAGAGCATAAACTGTTTAAATTTATGCGTACCTAATTAGATTTTTCCTCGTGTGAAATCACGAATAAGTAAAAATAGGCCTTACCTGGACTCATAGGAATATATCCATGAGGAGTCTCAAGAGGTGAGGAAACACTCAGCAGAGAAGAGCTTTCCCGTCCTCCTTTCGTTAGGCTACTTCCGAAAGACAAATCCATCTTCTTCTTTCCGTTATGTGATCCTGACAGGGAGGAGTCAAATGCCAGGCTGCTTGCTCTGCTGCCTGGCCCTTGAGCTTTCTCAGTGGAACCAGACTGCATGGCAACATAATCGCCACTCTTCTCCACAGAGCCAACACCTTGAATCGAAATTTAGTTTGTAGATTAGGGGCAGAGATAAATATGAAGGTCTTAGCCACAACGAAAAACAATCAATTGGTTGTTTTTTCCAAATTTGGAAACGGTGATGAGTGCATTTGGCAAGAAAAATAATTCTGTTGTTGCCAAGTCAAGCCGATAACTTTACTATAACCTCATTTCCACCAGAAAAGATTCTGTGGTTGGTTCACCAGAGATGACCACTGTTGCATTGCAACATTATTGAAAAATAAACAAAATGGCAGCTGATCAAATTCCCCAAAGACCACATTTTTGTTTCCGTCTGCCCCTCTCAACCTTCATCAGTTGCCACATGAGAGGGGGCCGATGGAGCTGGCAAGACAAAACTGCACTCTCTGGGATCGGACCAACCAAAATAAACGCAGAAAACCCTCTGCATGGGGAACATAAAAAAAGAAAATTGCATTCAAGCGCCATTCCAGGGTAATCCAGCATCTGTAACTGATCAACATTCAAACTGTTGATCAGTTACAGATGCTGGCTTACCCTGGAATGGTTCTTAAATGCAATTTTCTTTGTGCGTTGCAACAATTTCAAGAATCTCTTTTCTCGCGCAAAAGAGATAATTATTGATGCAGAAGAGATAATCAACGAATGCCACCCTTTGTGGACTCTGGACTGTCATTTGTCCGTGTTAACACCTGAGGATGTAACATCCTGCAAACGATGTGCAATGGCTAGAATGGCCAAGTTTCTGCATGGAGTTTAATCATAACCTCAATGGTACTGCGTGGAGTTCATTGCTAGCCTCAATGGTAAATTTAATTGGGAAGATTTTTTACACTGAACAGTGATTTTTGTAAAATTACAAAACACTTATACTGTTTACGTGAAATGTAATTTTCACAACCAAAACTATTTTTTCTTGTTATTTGGGAGCCAGCAATAGCATGGATCGGAGTTTATCATGGACAAGGAAAAATGTCATAGCATGGATATCATTTATCATAAAAAAAACATTGATTTTACATGAAAACGAAAGGAAAAAAGAAAATGATTGGAATGAAAAGGCAGAATGATTTTACACGGAAGGAAAAGGAGATTTACATGGAAAACGGGAGAATGATTTTACACAGAAGGAAGGAGAATAATTTTAAATGGCCGGGAAAATGACATGATTTTGGACAGAAGAGAAAGGAAAATAAATTTACACGGAAGTAAAAAGAAGAATTTTACTTATAAGGAAAAAGGAGAATGATTTTAACGATTTTACATTTAAGAAAAAAGACTGAATTTACACCGAAAAAAAAAGAGAATTATCATAATTTTACACCGAGGGAAGGAGAAAGTTTATTGACAGGAAAAATCTATTTGATTTTACAACAAAGAAAATGGGAAAACTGTATCAAAATGACGGAAGGGCTAACAGGTTATTTAAGTGGTTTTTTAAAAGGGTGAAAATTTTAAAGGGTTTGCCCTTTTGGCAAATTAAACATTTTTGATGCTATTTTCTCCAACCTTAAGTTTGTTGCCGTGGTTCACCAAAACGGGGAACCCCAAAAATTTTTGCATTTTAAAAATTATTCAAATACACTGTTCGCCATTTTGGCGAACTGTGTATTTGAAAGAAAAAGAGATGGTGTGAAAGAAAAAGAGACAGATGTTACATGGAGGAAAAAGCAGAATGATTTTATATGGATGGATAAAGGAGACTAATTTTACATGTGAAAAAAAAAGAATAATTTTACATGGAGGGAAGGAGAATAATTTTAGATGAGAGGAAAAATGTACCTGATGATTTTACATGGAAGGAAAATGAAAAATAATTTTACGTGGAAGGAAAAAGTAGAATTTCACGTGGAAGGAATAAAGGCAGCGGGAGAGAAATCAAAAGACAATTTTACACGAAGGAAAAAAGAAAATGATTTTACATGGATGGAACAAGGAGAGTGATTTCATATGAAAGGAAAAGACATACTATTTTGCATTTTATGAACCAGGAAAATGATTTTGCATGGAAGGAAAAGGTATAATAATTTTTCACGGAGGGGGAAAAGAGAATGATTTTACACTGGGGAAAACGAGAATAATTTTGCATGGAATAAAAAGGAACATCGATTCTGCATTGACAGAAAAATGACAGTGATTTTACTTGCAAGAAAAAGGAGAATGATTTGATTTTCCATTGAAAGAAAGATGTGAATGGTTTTACTTTGAAGAAAAAATGAGAAAAAATTTGCATGGAAGGAAAAACGATACCAACTCATTTTACATGGAAGGCAAAAGCAGAATTATTTCAATAGAAAAGACTGGTTTCATGTGAAAAAAAATGATTTTACACGCAATGAAAAGGAGAATGACTTTACGGGTCGAACTGACCAGCAAATGGAATGTAATAGTCTTCGGCAGTCTCCTCAGCAATGATATGGCTCTGTAAGTAACCATGATCCGGTGTGATCGAACATGACATTGACTCACGACCACCGTGGTCACACTCGTCAATAGAGGCAGAGGAACTATTGGAATCCGTTGAAAATGCCAATGACCCTGGGCTGAATGGAATAATAATTAGGTACACAAAAAAGTGAAAATGTATTTCCGTGAAGGTTACAGTGGGTGCATTCAAACCATTTCTCTATGCAGGCAATTCTATGCTGACTCGGAAACTGCCGTGCTCACCAACAAAGCGGGTAACAAATAGGCTCGGTGTAAATTAGCAAATGTGTAGTTTTGAGCATATTGGTTGGAATCCAAAGTTGCCAAAGCCCAAGTTTTGTATGAATTCTCAGTAGCGTTGCAAACCTGCATCATTTTCAAAGAACCGACTGTGAACCTTCATGGTTTGGTGAGTGGTGGCAGCAGACATGAGCTTCACAAATGATTTGGTAAAAGGCAAAAGAGGGTCCCTTGAGGCTCTCTTCCAATTATTCGCTTTATTTGCACCTGCAGCTTCCATCTGGGGCTACAAGGAGAGGATTTTTGTCTGGTCCAAAAGGACCAGGTTTTCCCCCTAACTCCAGCGCGGTGCAACAGCTATTGAATAATGCTGGTTCCCAGCTTCGTCTGGCACAACTAAAAAAAACTTGCAAACCTGAATCTTCAAGGTCAAGTCCAGTGCAATGACCAAGCCTGCAGTTGCAAGTTTTCGCTTATGTGTTAGCCTACAGTAGCATTTTTCCAAGCTATATATAACAACAGAAGTTTTAATGCATTATGACCATTGAAATAAATAGACCAGTTATGGTGCATCTCAACATGGAAACCAAACCAATAAACTGGACCAAGTTAGTTTTGGTCAAAGGATGTCAGAGTATACAAACCAATCTGATCAACTGAACCAACAAAGGTTTTGGTCAAAGGTCTGGTCAATATGGCCTGAAATGTTGCTTGTTCAGTGGACTTGATGTAGCAGATTTATTACTGTTCAGAATTTAACAATTTTATTGAGTCGGGTACAGACCAATTTTTTCAGGGAATGACAAAGGATATGGGGAATGGACGATGTTCAAATCAAGCGCCCCCAAACACGAAGAACTGAGTCCATTTTTCAATTTGCATAAACCATGAATAAACCAACGGCCGTGAGAAGACTGAACGATGTTCAATTTCACGACCTTCGAACAGAAAACTGAAATTTGCCTAGTCAATGGCAAAACATAAAAAATCTGTGCAATGTCTCTTCATCATGTTATATTCCAACAGCCAGTAGTCAGTAAAAATCTCTGCAATCTTTCATCATTAAAAAACTCTTACAACCTGTCATCAAAAAATATGCAACCTGTGATTATTAAAAAATATTTGCAACAGTGATCAATCAAAATCTGCGCAACCTACCATCATTGAAAATCTGTGCAAGCAGTCATTAAAACATGGGCAACCTGCCATCGTAAAAATGTAAGTGTACCTAAAAATCTGAGCAAGCCATCATCATATAAATCTGTGCAATCTGTCATCATTAAAAATATGAGTAACCAGTCAAAAAGTGTGCAACATGTCATCACTAAACACCTGTGCAAACTGCCCGTCATCATAAATCTGTGCAACATATTGTCATTTGTTATCATTGGAAACATGTGCAGCCTGTCATCTTGAAATCAGTCATAAATGCCACCTGTCAAACATCTGTGCAACCTATCATCATCAAATAAAATGTGTGCAACTTGCCACGTGCCAATGAAAAAAAATGAAAGCCAACCTTATTGGACTAGAGCTGACTGGAGGAGAGTAAGACATCATCCGGGAGTAAAGTGACTGAGGACGACATGGGGCCAGATTAGTGGCATGCTTGACACTTGTTGTACAGAAGCTCGAAGGAGCAGGAATAGGCCTGGAATCACGGCTGGACGTTGCAGGGCCTTCGCTTATTGTCCGAGGACGGCAAGGAAGGCTGTCGGCCCTGTCTCTATAGGAGAGGCTGACACCTAAAATGCAAAATTAGAATGAAATCGAGAATGAGTGTACCTTCCCTCTTTTTGGAGTTTCAGTCTTCTGTTGTGGCCATGCTGATCATACGAGTCCAGTTCTCTGGTTTTGGCCATTTTCCAATTCCTGGCCTGGTTCAAAATGTGAGTGCCTTCACTCTTTTTTTGAAGTCTCAGTCTTCCATTGCGGCCATGCTGATTTCAAGAGTCCAATTCTTTGGTATTGGCCATTTTCCAATTCCAAGCTCAGTTGGCAGGAATCCAATGAGAAATTGTATTCCAAAAATGGGATATTCAGTTGCTAAAAACTTCCTGCACATTAGAAGACACGTGAAGTCAAGGTCAGGCCCAACTCTATCCGGAAAACCCCACTCAGGCCCAACTCTATCCGGAAAACCCCACTCAGGCCCAACTCTATCCGGAAAACCCCACTTATGATGGAAAAAGTGACAGCTACCCGATGAAGTCACCACCAACTTTTAATTTTTAACAGAATTACAGTGTGTTCGTGAAAACTTGTCAATTAATTTTCTCTGAGATGTAGCTTTTTTGTTTTTCAACCAGGTTTTCCAATTTCCTGAACCAGGTTATGCCATCATAAATCACTGAAATCTCTGGCTTTTGCATTTTGGCTGGAAATGTTGGCGAAATGCTGGTGGAAAATTGAGATCGCAGGGTTTTCGTGAACACCTTGATATGTAGATAGGTCTGCATAAAAGTACTTGCTACCTTTTCAAATTGTAAACGGGGCACAAGAACGGGTCATGTAAACAAAACAGATCTTGATCAGTCAGGGGTTCGTCATGAACAGGAAATTGGAAGATGCTCCAATTGTTGTGTATGGATAGCCAAAAATCAAGGCGCAGTACATTGGGATGGCAATTACAGTGCTGTGCTGTGATTGGGCAATCTTTCCTTGAATGGGTGGGATTCGGAGTTGCACTATGCATGGATCAGCTGCTAAGTGGGTATGCTTTTCTTCAAAAATAAGAAAAAAGTTTGAGAATTGAAGAAGCTAGCGGTGTACATTTTGCCCAATCACAGCACGCACCTGATCGCCCATGTAAAATACTTTTGGCAGGCAGGGTATAGTCATCAGGATTGAACGAAAACTTGGTTAAGCTTCTGGAGAAAAATGTTTTAGTTTTTTTGAAGGTGTTGTGCCAAGCACATGCAGAAGTCGGGCACCGAAGCCCTAAAATTATTATTTCTCGTGTTTGGAAATAAAAATTTGTAAGACCTACCTGAGGAAGTAGGATGACGAGAGCTGGAACTAACTGAGCTGGTCAACTCAGCGGAAGTTCCGCTGGTGAGAGCAGGAACAAATTCTTCCTTGTTGTTCCGCATTGCCCTGAAATTTAAAGAAAAAAAGCTCAGTGCACAAACTCGCAGGTGGAATCATGCAACAATGAAAATTAAAGGTTTGCACAATGAGAGAAATACTACACAAAAAGAGATGCACTCTTATCTGAATCCATAGTGACAGAAATGCTTCCAAAGGGGATGCACTGTAAAATGAATCCACAGTGACCCAGAGAGAGGAACTGTTAATTTGAATCCTGAGAGATTCTGGTGTGCCTCAGAGAGCTTTGGTGAAGATGACAGGGAGACTCGAACCCACAGCCTTCTTTGGTTTGGCTCAATTAAATGCACTATGGACCATTAAATGCACTATGGACCATTAAATGCATAATGGACCAGGCCTAGAGAGATTTTTCTTTGTGGGCAGTTTTCTCAAAAGCAAGACTGCACATGTCAGCAAAGAGACATGGGGGTCATGGGGGTTTACACTGCCAAAGAAAAACTTTATATACAAAATCGACCTTATCACCACCTGCAAGCCTTATGTAGGAATGAATATTGTCTGGGATTTCGGTTTACAGGCAATTGGAATTCAGGCTTTCAATCCACAAGAAACATAGAGAGGCTGTAGGCTAAATTAAGGTCTATTCACCGGTAAGCAAACCTGACAACCAATATGAAGATCAATCGGTCAGGATATTGGATTTTTAGATTACATTAGATGTTTTAGACACCAAAAAAAAAATTAGGAGTCTTCCAGAGGAATGATATGGGCACCAATTCTGATGATCCCTGGACCAATCATCTCTCTGCAAATCTGTCACATCGGCAATAACTGCCAGAGAGGGTCCTACCATTGGATATGCAATGCTTGTGTGAATACACATACAAGAGGTGTTTTTCCTCTCGACTTGTCGGTAGGCTACTTGAATTTTTGGTCGTGGTTGCCATAGGTGAGGTGACAACTGTGGGGAAACGGTGGGGCCAGAGGCAGGGTTGCGAGTTTTAAAACAAAAAAGGTTTGTTTCCTGTTTTTTTTTTTTTCGTTTTCATTAGCCAAATGTGAATTTCAAGCGAGAACTGCAAAAATTTCAGAGTCCGAAAAAGCACTCAAATCCTGTTGGGTTGAGTAAAACACTAAAAAACTCTCCTGATGGTGCCTGAGAACTATTTTTCCACACACCAACGGCAGCAGGAGAGAAAGCGTACGTTTGCTTGTTTTTGGAGATGCCTGGTCAATGTTTTGATTGCATGATTTTCACTTCCTTGTTTTATCTCTTATTGGGTTCATAAATGTGTGCTTCTAAAAGCCAGAGCATGCCCAGCACAAACTGTTATATGACATTCTGTTGTTTGCATGTTTTTTCTCGTTTTTGTTCCATGGCTATAAAAATCATTTTTGAAGATCGAGGAGAAACATTGTTTCCATCCAGTATCTATGAGCCTATTATTTCCAAATAAAACAAAGATCATAGCAGAGCAAGCACGCCTACGTTGGTCCGCATGGTCTGCTGCTACCCCTAACTTGCGATCTGTACAATTTTGAATTTATGCAGTTTTTTTTCTTGCTTTTCATTTTCGGAATTTTCGATTGGACCTGTATAACTGCCTGAAAAATAAATTATCGTAACATAAATCTACAATTATTAATTGTTGCAGGGCTTTCTTTGGCAGACCCAGTGCATATTTTTCAGCTTTGGGGGATGCTACATTTTCCCCATGTCACAAGCAAAAGAGTTCCGGAACAAAACATACGGAATATGCGTGGTTCGAGGTTGGCTTGCATCAAAATGCGAGTCCAAAAATTCCACGACACCTCCAGGTTTTCCATGGTGGATAACTGGATAAAGTAGATCATGATTAAAGAACAATGAGTGGCTTACGTCAATATGGATTCATGCATGTTTTGAGCAATGACAACATCTTCGGTCTGCATCCAGAGTTCACCGGCACCAGTAACAGCAGACCGTCCAACTTCCATGAAGAAGAAACTCTCCGAATGGCCACATCTCCGAACTGAAGAGAGCTGTTAAAACACATTAAAAAAAAGGAGATAGGTACCTACCAATGAGATTGTTGTCTTTCTAAAAGATAAAAAAAGGTACAGAGCCCTACGTGACTAGGGTCTCTCTATTAACAGGTTCAAGCCTGTCATTTTTATTGCTTTTTTACTTTATCTTGCAAACACATTTTGTTGCATTCTTTCTTTATCTTCCTAACACATTACTTGCTTTTTACTTTATCTTGCTGACACTTTTACTTTTTATAATTGGGACAATTTTTGTTCACATGCAGAAAACAACCTTTTTTGGAACTTTTTGAGAAACACTGATTCAAAGTTCAAAATTGCACCAAAAAAAACCCGTGGAAATTCGGATTTCGACATCTGTTTTCGGCATCGAGAGCTCATGAGAAAAGGTCAGCAAATTTGAATTTTTGGCAAAAATTAAGAAATTGAAAAAAAATCTGAGTTCTTCGTTGACTTTTGCACATCTGTACTGGCTTTTCAACAGAAAAAAGTAAATTTTTGAGATATCCCTGATATTTTAAGGGCATCCCTCATTGCACTGAAAATAGCCATATTGATATCCATGTGCGCTTTGAAATTGCACCTTCCGATTCATATGGTATTGTTTTTCAACCTGACTAAACACGCGCATGGACGCAAAGATGCAAATGCAGAAAATCTTAAGTAATTCCTTTAAATACCAGCAAATGTACACACATGGGTAAAAAATCGTGGCAGATGGGGGGGTAAAATAGCCAGACTTGGGAGGGCAGAAAAATATCGTTCATCAAAATTAGGTGTGTTGAAGTTTAGGGTGCAGCCCCAAGTGCAAGTGTGTGGGGCAACCATCCCCAGCAGAGTTCCAAGAAGCAGAGCCCTGGCAGAGGGTTTTAGGGCATAGCTCCAGGAAACCGAAGCAAGTTAAAAAAAAAATACAGGTTCCTGAAAATCACATCCTGTGTGCCAAAGTGATTTACTGGCTTATGGGACTGATATCCTGTCATCCATTTCTTAACGTGTAGGGGGTATATGGTATCTATGGGGAACAAAAGTGACAGAAGTCAGGGGTGCAAACCCTTTTGCCAAAAGTCATTGATGTATGTTGCAATTTTGCCCAAAAGTCAGGATGTGGTTGCAAGCTTGGACAAAACTAGGTGCCTTCTGCCAGTGTTTTTTTTTTTTTTTTTTGCGAAAAGTGCACAAATCCTTGTCGTTCCCCAGCCATCTAATCAGTGTGATTGTTATAAAAAGATTATAATACAAATAATTAACAGGCCATAGTCCGGAGCAAATTGCTAACAAGGCAAATCACACATTCAACTCTCACTGGTAATCAGAAGGAAAGTGACTCACAGGAAATTCCAAAACGTCCGAATCGTCAGGTGTCATCTTCACAACGGTGATGACCTTTGACGTCAGGCACAAATGGTACTGCCCGACTAAATTCTTGCTACTTCCAAGGCCTTTGTTCTTTATGTTTACTTGCCAGACATGTTCTGAAAAATGTCAACAAAAACGAATCAATCACAATCATAGTGAAAACAATGACAGGTAGGTACCTAAATTTAATGACAAAATCATAGACAACTACTACCTTAGGATCTCGTGTGGACATATTGCAGGTTGAATCCCACTGGATTAACATCCTGCTTTGACTTTCTATGGGAGATATTGCAAAATAATCTCGGTCAACCTGCAAAGATCCGACAGAATCTTTGATCTGTTCTAAAATTGGGGCTATACCTATGACACCATTCAGTTGACTTGTGATTGGTCTTTTTTTCTCAACAATAATTTCTGAATTGTTTGTTCCAAACATAAAAATGATTGTTGCATTGATATGAAAATAAAAATGAAATGAAATGCCAAGGTACCTAGCCCAAAAACAAAAATGCAGAAAAATAAAAAAAAAAACTAACCAAACGAAGGCTTTGGCTCCTCACCGACACCAACTTCATCTCCCTGTTGGTGAAGCAAGAGAGCAGACAACCAACTGGACAGTCGAGCCTCATTCTCAAAAACAATAGCAAAACAATCGTCCTTGGTGTAAAGAGCAATGACATGCTTCTGTTTAACATCCAGCTTTCGATTTATGTTGAAGCAAGATCGTAGATAGATCGTTCTAAGAGCAAGAACATGTTGGAAATAATAAAAAAACATTGCAATCAACAACCAATTAGTGAAGTGCCTCAAAAGTAACATGGAATCCCAGGAATGAATACTTAAAATGCATAATGCTCCATGCTTAGGTACCCACCCATTATGGAAGTCCATAGGTGGTTCTGATTGGTGGCATTGTACGGTACAATAAAGATAGGTAAAGCAAAATGTAACAAAATAAAACCCGAAAAGTGAGATGATTGCAGTGGCTAATTGACTAACTTACAAGAGTGATTGTTATGTCCTGGAGATTCAATGAAGTTGGCGAATGGGTACATTACAACACTTTCACAACCATACCTACCTATTTTCGAATCAACTGGATTCCAGGTTTCCCAATTCAAGAGATATTTACTCCCTTATCCAGGTTACCTAACAGTTCCAAGACCTGTCTATCTGTGGAGTAGGCCAAGTTTCCATGCCGGATTTGCGGTTTCATTTTCTTGTTTCAAAATTAAAGCCAATCAAGCCTAACTTAGCCTGGCTACCCGCGCTAGGTTGGTACCCATTGCTTGTGATAAACCTTCTGTTTGGCTTCTGCCTGACAACCGCTTGGGTGGGCCTTCCACCTACTGGTTGTTGTCAGTCCACCCACTGACTGCTTTATGTCCGCTATAAACTGCAAATCATGTCCGCGAACTTGACATATAACACACATAGACAAGTATTTGGAACTTTAATCCCATCCAGTTAAGTCAGATGAATTAAAACATCCCTATTTGCGTCAAGCAAGCCCAGTTGTGTTGCAGATAATGCGTATATAGGTGCTGAGGCATAAAAAAGTAACAGCGGCAATAAAAACACAAGGAAACAGTAACATGTGCACACACACCTCTTTGGTGGACTACCAGCCTTCCATCGCTTTTCATTGTCGTAATACTCCAACCGTGAGGGAGCCTCAGAAGTTTCACTTCTTATGATGAAGAACTTCTTTTTCATAGTCTGAAAAAATGAAGGAAGAAAAGTAAGATTGTGTTGAGATTCAAGTTTGTGGAGCTGATGCCAACGATGAAAAGAAAACTGGGCACCTACCAAGCAAATCATCGTAGAGCAACAAAGAAGAACATATGCAAGCGGAAATGAAAACTGAACATCCAAGTTTTAGGTTTAGCAACAATTTGTCTGCTATTAAATATCTGGGGGTGAAATGGTATGCAGGCCTACCTAGAGATCATTTTAGTTCAGTAAAGAGTAAAGTCACATGATAAAAAGTAGCACCTGTATTTTTCAGAACCTGCACAAAAACTGACAAAAATTTTGAAAGGAATAGCTGCTAGGTTGCCTCTTCAGCTAGGTTTAGATTGCAGCTGAATCATACTCGTAAAAATAACATTTCATCAATGTTTCAAGAAGTGAGAGGTCTTAAGCATCAAAACAGAAGCATGCACCATGAATGGGTCGATCAGAATTTACCATTAGGTAGCTAAAAGGATAGAGACGAATGGAAAAGGCCAATCTCTCGTCAGCAATAGGTAGGTAGTATATCCCAAGCATCACAAAATTAGGCTATGCCTTTAAATCCAGTTGACATTGGAAACAAAAGTTGTTTGAAGATGGGTATGATGTCTGGTGACATTGCAGAAGCCAATGAACAACTCCAATCTTATCTTAAAGGTGGTAAAATTTTTGATTATGCATTGGTACATGCAGGTGGCCCAAGCCAATGTGCTTGCGAGAAAATCAAAAATTCAACATCTTTGATGAACCTATGCCTAGGTAGGTATGGCAACTAACTACTGAAGTAAGCTTCACATACAATGATTTATTCTGACTGGTAGACCATTGGTTTTCGGGCAGGACAAGAGGGAAAATGGGAATTTGTCTCCTTGAAGAGAAATCGGACGCTCGCAGTGGTGTATCATAAGAGAACCAATTTCCTTTCCCGAGTGCATTGGCCATCTCCATGAAATCAATGAAAATATCCAATAACAGCGCTGTTTCATTCATTGCTCCTATTTTTTTAGTGTCAATAATTTACTCGATGACAACAAGGCACCAGTGATGTCCGACTGAAAATTTAGGCAAGAAGAGGTCTGTCTGATTTGGGAGTAGAAAACTAGGTACGACATGGCAAGTGTCACTCCTTAAAAACAGGAAAACTGGTGTGGTACCTACCAACGGCATACAGAAAATGCGCCAAAATGTTTAAAACTACAAAACTTGGCAAGGGCAGTGTTTTCCTTGGAAATTATTGTCCTGTTTACAGTGGTATGACTGTGATTCATAAAAGCTGGAAGTTTGCATCCAAACTGCATTCTGTTTGGTGTGCCTGTTACTCTCACCATGTGCAGTGCTGCCTGGCTCATTTTCCACAGACAGCACAAAAAATTGCATATGCGTGGAGTAACTTGGGACCAAAAAGCCACACAACAACAAACAAGAAAATAGCAAAATGTAGGGTGCAAACCTGGATTTTCGAATCACCACAGGCATGCCACTGTGTGCATGACAATTTCAAAGGAAAGCACTGTACATGGAGTCTTTTCCATTTGGAAATCAAACTAAGAATACTCTGAACTAAACTTAGATGGAAACCAGAATTTCTATTGCAAGAATGAAAGCCAGGACAAAAACTGCTAATTTACAATTAATTAGCACTGAACCAAATGGAGAAGTGTGAAGCATTCTCTGTGTGAAGTTACACTGGAGGACACAGGTGCAGAAGCGGGCATGAAAGAGAGCACAATTATGTTTATTCAAAAGCCAGGCGCCAGGCTATCTGGGACTGGCGCAATCACTTTCAGTACCTACCATCAGCTTGCTCAATTACTTACCTTCAGCTTTTTTAAGTATCCTGTTAGCACTACATCATCGAGTGAAATTGTTATACGATTCGGAGGTGATGTGCTACTGTTTGCCAGGGCCTGAAGATGAAGATTCGTCAAAGAGCTGCCAATGACCGAGTTCTTCATCTTTGATAAATTTTGGCTGCACGCCTACTTAATTCCAAAATCATCTCCAACCTTCTGTTCACAATTAAAATTGTCCCAACCAACCATTGTTGGGGAAACTCATCACAATCTACTGCAGCACATTGCAAAAACAACAATAATTGCTAAAGGTATGCATGAATGATAATGATTGCACATATTTGTCTTTTAAACCAAGTCAGGAAATTAATAAGTAGGTACCTACATAGGTAGTTTTTTGAATTGAATTGTTTGTATTTACTAGGGGCTTGGCCCTGTTTCATATATGCAAAAACATAGTTATTATGCACAAGAGAAATCATTGAAGACAGAACGAAAAACAGTGAAACATTGTTTCTTTGAGGTGGGTGGGGGGAGAAATCATGTATCTCTTTGAGTAGACAAATGCTTCCATGTGTGGAAGAGTTGGAGTCACCATTGGAAGGTGATGCTCAGATCTGAAGGCTGCAATGAGCATGAAGACGGAAAGTTTCTGTTGTGAAGCCTTAAGAATTTCTTGTGTGGTGTATCAAGAGTCCTTGGACTACCAAAAGGGACAAAGAAGTTTCAGGAGTACCCTCCCACTTGAGGAGAGTGCAGGAGGAGAGTTTTGACATAATTTATTGCAAGGACTGATTCGGCATCTTGGGAGTTGCTCAAGCTTGAAATACGCGATCATGTTCAGGAAGGTATTTCAGTTCATTGAAAAGTCCAGTTCAAAGTACGTGAGGAACTTGCAGGAACTTTAGAAGCTGCTCTCACGAATGTGGATGATATCCTTTGAAAGTCAGACTTCAGAACTTTCCTACGAGTGAAATAAGATCTATTTCTCAGGAAAGGAGTTTCCTCTTCGTGGCTTGCCCAGGACTAAGATTAGTGCTGTTTATCCTCTTCAGGATCATCCAAGGATCAGTGTTGTTTATCCACGTACGAAGTGTCTGCTTAAGTTTTGTTTGTTTACTGCTGTAAAAATTTGATGTTGCTTTCGAATTGAAGAATGCCTAATGATTGAGTACTTGTTTTTATTTTTTTCCATTGAATAATAAAATTAGAAAAAAAAAAGTACTCAATCATTAGGCATTCTTCAATTCGAAAGCAACATCAAATTTTTACAGCAGTAAACAAACAAAACTTAAGCAGACACTTCGTACGTGGATAAACAACACTGATCCTTGGATGATCCTGAAGAGGATAAACAGCACTAATCTTAGTCCTGGGCAAGCCACGAAGAGGAAACTCCTTTCCTGAGAAATAGATCTTATTTCACTCGTAGGAAAGTTCTGAAGTTGACTTTCAAAGGATATCATCCACATTCGTGAGAGCACTTCTAAAGTTCCTGCAAGTTCCTCACGCACTTTGAACTGGACTTTTCAATGAACTGAAATACCTTCCTGAACATGATCGCGTATTTCAAGCTTGAGCAACTCCCAAGATCGCCAAATCAGTCCTGGCAATAAATTATGTCAAAACTCTCCTCCTGCACTCTCTCTCATGTGGGAGGGTACTCCTGAAACTTCTTTGTCCCTTTTGGTAGTCCAAGGACTCTTAATACACCACACAAGAAATTCTTAAGGCTTCACAACAGAAACTTTCCGTCTTCATGCTCATTGCAGCCTTCAGATCTGAGCATCACCTTCCAATGGTGACTCCAACTCTTCCACACATGGAAGCATTTGTCTACTCAAAGAGATACATGATTTCTCCCTCCCACCCACCTAGAGGAATAGAAAAGAAAAGAATCATATTAGTGCGGTCTTAAATCTATCCCTTACATATCCCCCCTCCTAGACCGCACCAATATGATTGTTTTCCTCCCTAGACCAATAGGTTCCTAACTCTACTTTGGGGCCTCACTCTTCATGGGAACTTCCACTTTAATAGGCACTTGATATAGCAAAATAAAATAACCTGAACAAAAAACACGTCAATTTATTCTTTTATCAGGTAAAAAAAAACAAACTGACTCCTTCAAGGGACAAAGGCATCAATAAAAAAAACAAACAAAAATGATTCTTCTCACCAGCTGAACTTCATTAGATTCAAGAAATGAACAATAATAATTTTCAAATATGATATCCCATCTTGAACAAATGCAAATCACAAAATCATGTTCACAAAACAAATAACAAAATCATGTTCCGTGCGTCTTTTGCATTAACTTCTGACTGATCAACCCCACCCATCAGTTAGAAGTTAATGCAAAACTGATGGGTGGGGTTGATCGTCAGAAGTTTAATGCAAAAGACGCACGGAACATGGTTTTGTTATTTGTTTTGTGAACATGATTTTGTTATTTGTTTTGTGAACATGATTTTGTGATTTGCATTTGTTCAAGATGGGATATCATATTTGAAAATTATTATTGTTCATTTCTTGAATCTAATGAAGTTCAGCTGGTGAGAAGAATCATTTTTGTTTGTTTTTTTTTATTGATGCCTTTGTCCCTTGAAGGAGTCAGTTTGTTTTTTTTTACCTGCATAAAAGAATAAATTGATCGTGTCTTTTTTGTTCAGGTTCATTTTATTTTGCTCATATCAAGTGCCTATTAAAGTGGAAGTTCCCATGAAGAGTGAGGCCCCAGAGTAGAGTTTGGAACCTATTGGTCTAGGGAGGAAAACAATCATATTGGTGCGGTCTAGGAGGGGGGATATGTAAGGGATAGATTTAAGACCGCACTAATATGATTCTTTTCTTTTCTATTCCTCCAGGTGGGTGGGAGGGAGAAATCATGTATCTCTTTGAGTAGACAAATGCTTCCATGTGTGGAAGAGCTGGAGTCACCATTGGAAGGTGATGCTCAGATCTGAAGGCTGCAATGAGCATGAAGACGGAAAGTTTCTGTCGTGAAGCCTTAAGAATTTCTTGTGTGGTGTATTAAGAGTCCTTGGACTACCAAAAGGGACAAAGAAGTTTCAGGAGTACCCTCCCACATGAGAGAGAGTGCAGGAGGAGAGTTTTGACATAATTTATTGCAAGGACTGATTTGGCGATCTTGGGAGTTGCTCAAGCTTGAAATACGCGATCATGTTCAGGAAGGTATTTCAGTTCATTGAAAAGTCCAGTTCAAAGTGCGTGAGGAACTTGCAGGAACTTTAGAAGCTGCTCTCACGAATGTGGATGATATCCTTTGAAAGTCAGACTTCAGAACTTTCCTACGAGTGAAATAAGATCTATTTCTCAGGAAAGGAGTTTCCTCTTCGTGGCTTGCCCAGGACTAAGATTAGTGCTGTTTATCCTCTTCAGGATCATCCAAGGATCAGTGTTGTTTATCCCGTACGAAGTGTCTGCTTAAGTTTTGTTTGTTTACTGCTGTAAAAATTTGATGTTGCTTTCGAATTGAAGAATGCCTAATGATTGAGTACTTTTTTTTTCTAATTTTATTATTCAATAAAAAAATAAAACATACTCAATCATTAGGCATTCTTCAATTCGAAAGCACATCAAATTTTTACAGCAGTAAACAAACAAAACTTAAGCAACACTTCGTACGTGGATAAACAACACTGATCCTTGGATGATCCTGAAGAGGATAAACCACAATCTTAGTCCTGGGCAAGCCACGAAGAGGAAACTCCTTTCCTGAGAAATAGATCTTATTTCACTTGTAGGAAAGTTCTGAAGTCTGACTTTCAAAGGATATCACCACATTCGTGAGAGCAGCTTCTAAAGTTCCTGCAAGTTCCTCACGCACTTTGAACTGGACTTTTCAATGAACTGAAATACCTTCCTGAACATGATCGCGTATTTCAAGCTTGAGCAACTCCCAAGATCGCCAAATCAGTCCTTGCAATAAATTATGTCAAAACCTCCTCCTGCACTCTCTCTCATGTGGGAGGGTACTCCTGAAACTTCTTTGTCCCTTTGGTAGTCCAAGGACTCTTAATACACCACACAAGAAATTCTTAAGGCTTCACAACAGAAACTTTCCATCTTCATGCTCATTGCAGCCTTCAGATCTGAGCATCACCTTCCAATGGTGACTCCAACTCTTCCACCATGGAAGCATTTGTCTACTCAAAGATACATGATTTCTCCCTCCCCCCACCTAGAGGAATAGAAAGAAAAGAACATTTTTGTGCGTTTAAATCTATCCCTTACAATAAGTAGGTACCTACATAGGTAGTTTTTTGAATTGAATTGTTTGTATTCACTAGGGGCTTGGCCCTGTTTCATATATGCAAAAACATAGTTATTATGCACAAGAGAACATCATTGAAGACAGAACGAAAAAGCCTTAAAACATAGCAAGTAGGTATCGGAGTGGAATTGGAGTGCAGAGCTGTAACAGACGAACATAACCTAATGGATGGAGCTCCCAAAAAATGCGTAAAGACGTGCTTTCAGCAGATTTATCCAAAAGAAATTGGTGTTTTAAAAATTTTTGCGGGTAGAGAATTCCAGTCAGGAATCATTCTTTGTAGAAGAGAAAATTTCTCAACATTTGTCCTGGGGCATGAAAGAGTTCTTATTTGAATTGGTGGTCATGCTGAGAAATGAATATAGGTCTCTGAATTAGTGGCAACAATTCACCCCAACCACCAACATTTGAGACCACTTTGAAGAGGCATATGCTGCTGATTTTTCTTCCGATATGAAGGCAGCAGAGTCCAGTTTTATTTAGATATCATGTCAGACACACTGCTGTGGTGAGAATACTTTCCAGTCACAAAACGAGCTCCTAAGCGCAAAACAAATGAAAATGCAAGAAACTCATCTTGCAAAAATTGATTCCATATGCAAATAAATGGTTAGGTAAGGCCCCCCACCGCTCCAAGGCGGGTGGGCACGGGGCCAGGTAAAACCTGTGCACTAGTTCTTAGATTAGTGCGAGCCCTTAACCGAAACTCAAAGAAATCCAACTCATATTTAGGTATACCTAAGCAACGATTTTTTGAAAAAAAAAACATCTAACGTCGAGTGATGACAACAAAATCTGGAATAACTTCTTATCCGGAGGGATCTTTAAGAAAATAAAATAACGGTACATGGCGCATTTTGTATTCCCTGGGTATACAAAATTTTTTTCCTGGGAGAGAGTGGGTAGGTTTGTCAAAAACAGTCTATCAAGGAGGCAGTCTATCTTCAGCTCAGTCTAACGAAAATTCAAATTTCTGCACAGTCTATCAAACCAATACACAACATCTTCGCCACTGCTGAGATTCAAAACAACTCAACTCACATTCCCCAAAACTCTGATTTTGTTTATCAGTTGGCCAGCTTCTTAAGAAATTAACAGTCTAACAAAAGATCTGTCTGACAAAAGAACAGTCTACCTAACGAACGGACGAAGGCTCAAATGTGCTCAGAGCAGAATTTCAAATACCCCCGCACTCCGCAGGCTGGCGGTGGAGTGGAGTGTGTGGTGTTTTCCCATCAGCCATCCATGTTTTTGGTGTGGGCTGTGTTGCTCGGGAAATTTATTTTCTCCGTTTCAGGTTTTCTTTTTCATCTTCGTTTCAGATTCAGGATGCAATTTCTGGATGTTTGGAACCCCAATTTGTGCTTGACTGCATGCTGCTGAAATAGATGATCGTTGCGCAAATTGACTCATCGTCGATACGATAGATATCTTTGACAGGTAGGTAGGCCTACCTATATTTGGATAGATTTGGACGTTTTTCACATTGCACTTCGCTGTGGGTGGCTCCGAGTGTGTCATACAAAAACGTTTTGTGGAGTGTTATGTTGTGTTGGGTTGTGTTGGGCTGAGCAATGTCGCCCTCCTGGCCGTGCTACTGACAGTGCTATGGCATGTGGCTGTCAGCTCATGCAAATCAGAGGAGTGAATTCAGTGCAATGTTTTTCTTCAACGTTTTGGCAGTACAGTTGGAAGTAACTTCCAGTTCCAGTAGCTCTGCGTTTGGTAACTGTGGTGTCTTGATACTTGATTAGGTAATAGGGAAAAGGGTCAAATCACTGCTGTGGTATCCCTTGATCTTTCCAAAGCTTTTGACTCCGTGGACCACTCCATTCTCCTTTGGAAATTGGAAAAGTATGGAGTTCGAGGCATTGTTCTCGAGCTCTTTAGAAGTTACCTAACTAATAGGCAGCAGTTTGTTGAATCAATGGGGTGCCACTCCCCCCGTCTTATGGTGGGGAAGGGTGTTCCCCAAGGATCTGTTCTGGAACCGCTGCTTTTCCTACTTTACATAAATGACATTTTTCTCCTTCATTTGGCCTCCAGAATGGTTGTCTTTGCTGACGATATAACACTGATATCCACTCATAAATCACCATTGATGGCTCTTCAACAGCTGTCATTGGATTTCACTCGAGTGGCCAATTATCTTGCTGCTAATAAATTGCAGATAAATGTTAGCAAAACCAACTATTGCATTTTTGAACCCGGTCTGCATCCAATTCTAAATGAAACCGACAGTCAAATCACACTACTAGGGACGACTAAACTACCTTCACCAACATTGAAACTTCTGGGTGTCACTTTTGATAAATCATTAAGTTGGGGAAATCATATTGACAATCACCTCGGATACATAAACTATCATATTTTTCTGTTCAGGCGAATCAGGTTTCTTCTACCCAAGTACTTGCTAAGATCTGTCTATTTCTCCCTGGTGCATACCAAACTGGTCTATGGAATGGAGGTATGGTCCGCGGCAAACATAACAAAACTTTCTTGTTTATACATAAAGCCAAAGGTTCTTTTAAGAATTATGTCATTTCAGCCTAGGGATGCTCCATCCGCCCCATTATTTAAGAGCTTTTCTATTAGGTCCACTTACCAATTCTTTCTATTAGGTCCCTGAAAACCGGACAGCCGGACAGGACTGCCGGACCGACCCGGACGGGTTAGGTTAGGTTAGATTAGGTTAGAATAGACTATCCTAACCTAATCTCACGAGTTTCGATTGCAATGAATCTTCCAACAACTTCTTGCGGGATGCTGATGTGCTAACACCTGGACATCTGCTTTCTGCCATTAAATCCTGCAAAAGTTCTTCATTTGATCTCATTGATGGCATCCCTATGGTGCTTTTGAAGAACCATAGTGATGTCTTATCAAAATTTTTGCTGGTCTTGTTTTCTTTGTCATTAGCCTTAAATTATATACCCCCAGACTGGAAGCTCAGTGTTGTTAAGCCCCTCCCAAAAGGTGGCACAACCCTGTCCGTTCACAGTTTTCGACCAATTAGTTTGATTAGCTCCTCTGCCAAGTTGATGGAGAAAGTTGTTGCGGGCTATCTGTATCGCCTTCTTGAGAGACAGAAGTTCTTTTTCCATGGCCAGCATGGCTTTAGATCAAATTTTTCCTGCGAAACCCAACTTACTGGTTTTGTTCATGAACTCTCTGTTGCCATTGGAACCTCTGTCCAAATTGATGCTGTGTTTATCGACCTCGTTAAGGCTTTTGACAGGGTCAGTATCCCCATCCTACGAAATAAACTGGCTGGTCTTAATATCCCTGAAAATTTGTTCTTGTGGCTCTCTAACTTCATTACCGATAGGTATTTTCAACTTCTTGTAAACGGGAGAACATCCGATGTTTTCCCCGTTACAAGTGGTATCCCACAGGGGTCAGTGTGTGGCCCCTTGCTCTTCTTAATTTACATTAACGACATGACATCTGCAATATCGTCTGGTATCAGACTCTTTGCGGATGACATCGTTGTTTACAGACCAGTGTCTTCCATAGATGAGGCAGCAGCTTTGCAGCTAGATCTGATTCTGTTGCAAACTGGTGTGATACAAACTCCATGGGTATAAACGCCTCAAAAACATCTGTTATGTCCTTTTCATCATCCCGTTCACCTGCTCTGCATGATTACAGAGTGGGGACAACTGTCTTGGTTAGGCCCGAAACTGTAAAATACTTGGGGATGACTTTCAATTCTGAATTAAGTTGGGTGCCTCACATTCAAAACATTGTGAAAAAAGCTTCTAATCAATTGAAGTTCCTTATCAGGAACTATCATTATGCTTCCAGGCGAGTAAAGTCTATCTTATACTTTTCAACAGTTCGGTCTTTGTTGGAGTACTCCACCACTTCTTGGGCACCTTACCAAAGATGCTACATCAATGCAATTGAGGCTGTGCAGAGGAGAGCAGCGAGATTTGTCTCTGGCAATTTTCGTTTTGATGCTAGTGTCACATCTCTCATAAATGAGCTTGGCTGGGACTCGCTTGAGCTGCGGAGGACTTTACATGACATTTCAGTTTTTAGACATTGTGTTCTGAACCATGGGGGTTGGGGTGCTGGACCCTGGGTTTTCACTCCAAATAATCACTCCACCAGAGCAGGCACATATTCATCTCTTGTGCCTCCCATTTTATTAAAAAACATAGACAGAAATTGTTTCTTCCATCGAACCCTTTTTTTATGGAACCAGCTATGTCTTTCCCCAAATATCCTGCATTTTTCTGAGGAGCATTTCATCGCAACAGTTCGCGCCAAACTGAACAATTTGAATGGCTCGGTCGAATATTTTTAATGGATAGGCAGGTAGGTACCTTCCAAATTGGGGTGGGTGTCAGAAAAGGAGAATTGATGTTTAAAAAAAAAATTTAGATTGGACATGGCATAATTCGAAGGAGGTCCTGTCCGGCAGTCCTGTCCGGCTGTCCGGTTTTCAGGGACCACCATTATTAATATGTAAAAAATGAGTACTCCGAGGCAGGATCTGTCAACTTGGCATGTGGTTCAACCCCTTCACTACATTTAAAATGCATCCTTATGGTGGTTGAGGCCACAAGTGGCTTGAGCTTTTTTTTTTTTCCGTCGGCTGCTGACGCGAGCGGACGCGTTTTTCGAAGTTTGGTGCGTGGTCCGCGGATTTTGTCGATTTTTGGATTTGATTTGTTGTTTGTTTCTGTTTCTTGTTTTTAATTTTTCTCTCTCCCAAATTATGTTTTTTCTGGTCTGAATTTCTTCTTTCTCTCCATTTTCTTGGCTTTCTGCTTTTCTCATTGCGTACTCAAATCTCCTGATTTTTCTGTCTCTGTCCTGATTTTTCTGTCTCTTCCTCGTGTGCTTTGACTTTGAGTTTTCTGGAATTGCTGCGCCGATCATCATGGAGACCCCGAATTCGAGATCCTCGACTTCCTCACTGCATTCTTCTGCGGGTGAAAAATACTGCCATGTGAACTGCAAGTTTGAGAACTCTGGCAATGGAAAAATGGTGCTCTGTGACGGTTGCTCCAATTACTTTCATTTTGAATGTGTCGGGCTGCTCAAAGTAAGGGTTATTCCAGCATGGGCACTGTGGATGTGCGAGAATTGCATAGGCGATTTTCGGGAAATGAAAAGCCTCCTCACCCAATTGAGAGTTCTCTGTTCTTCTCCCCCAGCTGCGGTGCCGGCCGAGCCTTGTACCATGGTTTCTCCTCTTGCTGAGGTGGTGGCAGGGCCTCCTACGGTTGTTGTTCCCACTGCATTGGGTGATCTTCCTGCTCCCTCTTTGGACTCGTCATCCCAGGCCCTTTCTGTCGCTCTCTTGAACTGCCCTAGTCAAATTCATAATATCTCGGATGTCCCTTCTATCGCCTCACCCATTGGACCTTGTGCTTCTCTTCCTTCTGCATTCCCACCTCGTGAGTCTGCGCCCAGAGTTGTTCCGGGCACGCTTTCCTATGCTGGTGCAGTCGCAGCTCCTTTCAGTTGTTCCGGGACTTCCATTCCAACAAATGTCATTCCTGCCTGGAAGGTTTCTGTCATGGGGTCCTCTGTTACTTCTGTTGATCCAGGTACTGTGCAGCCTCCATCTCTCTCCTTGCCCAAATCTACTCAGCCTTTTTGTTCATCCAGGTCAGTAGCCAGACCTACTATGTCTACTCCTACCAACCTCTCTCCAGCAATCAAACACCCATGCACAACGCATTCCTCAGCACCATCTCTCTCTGAATCGGGACCATCAGGGTTGAGCATAGGGGGGGTAGGGGGGGTTACCCCCCCCCCCAGCCTTTTTCAGACGGTACCCTTGGCCGAAGGCCAAGGGTACCGCAGGGCTGTAAAAAATGATTTGCCGTCCCAGCAACCTGCGCACAAGTTTGCCGTCCCAGATGGGCATTGCCGTCCCGGAAAAAAAAACAAATTTTCGATCAACGATTCAACGAATGCAAACATGCAAGCGCTCCAGGCTGAACACGGAACACCCGAAAAAGCAAAGAAAAAAGAAAAGAAAAGCGCGACGAAGACACTTCGGTTCGCGTTTCCGCATCAGGCAGCATTGCTGTCAGCTGTGCTGATCAGACGACGGTCGACGCAACATTCGCTCCTGCCGGAATTTCAAAAAAAACTGAAAACACCATTTTGCACCCTTCCCGCCATATTTTATTGACTTTTTCACTGTTTATCACAATTTTCGTTTCTGACCAATTCAAAAATTCTGTTTTTGAATTCAAAAATTGAAAAACCAATTCAAAAATTCAAAAATTTCTGACCAATTCAAAAAAAACTTCAAATGCATAAAAGTTGGTATTCGTGCCCACCAAGTGCTTCAAACCACAACAAATGGAGGAAAAACTTGAAAAAAAAACAACCATCAAATTTCTTTTCTTTCAATTGGCCGCCATTTCAACCCCACTTTCCGACAAGACAAGACAAGACGTAAGGTATGATGCCTTCTTTTCGGCAAAAACCCGCAACTAAAATTTACTTTCGACTAAAAAGACAAAACAATTGAAGAAAAAACATCTTTCACTCACTCACAAAACCCCAGCGCAACACAAAATTACATACCTACATTATAGATATACCTAACCACTATCTAACCCAACTCAAACTTGAACCACACAGCAAAACATCAAAAGATGCAAACGAGACTGCTCCTTCACAAACATGTTCAAAGCTACTCTTGCCCTGAAATCCAAGATAAGTTTAAGTCAGGCCTACCTACCTACCTAAAGACAAAAATGAATGAAAGCGAAACAGAAAAAACTTAGCTTTGAATTTTGGCCAAATCCTTCATCATTTGCTCAGCGTCAGATCAATCATCTCTCGGGCTAGGCATAGTCATTACACCTCCTTCGTCATCCATTCAGTCTCACCTCCCGAGCACGGCAGACATCCCTCACCACAGTTGTTCGTACAACTGTTCACCTTCACATTCGTCATTAATCTTCGTCCTTCATTCCGTGTCATCTCTTGAGTTCGTCAGACATCCCTTACCGCAGTTCATCCAACTGCTCACCTTGACACTCGTTTATTATCTAAAACAGGAGAAAAAAGAAAGATAAAAAAGGATGAAGGAAGGAAGCAAAGCAACTTCAAAAGAGGCAGCTTTTAAAAAGAACAAAAGGAAAAGAAATAAAGATGACATAAAGAAATGCAAAAAGAAATAAGAGATGCAAGAAAGTAAATTAAATGAAATAAAGATGAGAACTTCCCCTTTCCAGTGCACAACAACGGGGGAATGGTTCGCCTTGTGTCAGTCACGCGGCGAGAGCGCTGTCCGGCATAAGCACGGTTAACTAGCGCAGGGAGTCACGGAAGCACCAGCGGTGTTCGCCAGCAGTACGCACACTCCCTCTTCCCAGCTGCGTGAAAAAGGTTTTGCACTGACCACGCAGTGGGGGGCCGCCAGCATGGGCCGCCGTCTCCGGGCAGGTTCCCGGCTTAGGTCTGGGCGTGGGTCCCCGACCCTTTCCCAAACCTCATGTATATCAACCCCGTGGCAATGCACCAGATCGGATCCGAAAAAAATAGATAAAGAAAAACAAAATCTCTCACCACCCTCACTCCTAGGCAGCAGAAACCTTTCCCTTCCACTTCACAAGATATTGCTTCGCATGTTCCACCCACTGGTCCGATTCCTTCTCCCTCCCTATTCCCAGTCTCTCACGAACAAGGCCCATTCCTGATCTTTGTGAACACCCCTGTCCACATCCATCCACCCATAAAAACGTCTCTCTGCAATCATTGACTTGCACCACAGGAATATGTGGCACAAGTCCTCTGACTCTGCCCCACAGAGCCTGCATTCCTCCTTCCCATCCACCCAACGCAACCGTCTCGCAGTTTCTAGAGCACCCACCCTGGCCCGAAATAACAAGTCGCTGCCAAAAGAACCATCATATATTCCATCCCAACTCATTTGATCCTTTGCAGAATACCCAGTCAGTGAGCTTTTTTGTGACACTTCCCTTCT